>JAHWFP010010080.1:23507-43270 GCA_023313725.1 Lithobius niger | reverse complement strand
CATCATCAAAGTCTGCACATGAACTCTGGGCATATCAACTGCATCCCTCAGTTAAATCTCCATTGCTGAAATCCTTCGTGATGCATCATGGGGTGCCTTCGAAAATTGACTCAAATTGAGTTACTCAGGTTTCTCTTGGATCATGGAGTAACTCAAAATAGTCAACCCTGGCGCTCCTGATCAAGCATTATAGTATACACGATCATTTCACTCCTAGGGAGTTAATACACGCGGTCTCGAGATTTTGAGTTACTCTGGGCAGATTGGTCAATTTTCAAAGGCAACCATGGAGAAACCAAACTGCCTTCACAAGTTACAACCTCTGGGACATGTCAAGACAGGTAAATGGACTACACTATATGTAAGACTCATTGTCGTTAGCCAGATGTGTAGTCCAACCCCCTTAAGCACTCAAAACAGAAACGAACACCCCAAGAAGATGGAAACAAGACCTCCAGACGACAGAAGCAAGACACACGCTACTCCTGTTTCTGTTCATTTTCAACAAAGTGCGAAGTTATGCGCAGTTTTGTCAAACTTTTGGGAGGAGACAGCTCGCAACCAGGGGTAACCCGTCATGTGGTGCCAGCCACCATATATTGACGAGGTCAAATGTAAATGTAATTAAATTTACAGGTAGTAGATATTTTCGTACCGGCTACTAAAAACGCCAATTTTTACGGCAGTCCAAATTGGTTTTTATCACCTTACTGAAAATATATACTACCTGTAACCCACCCAACTCCCCTCTTAAGTCACCACCATCACAGCGAGAGGAAAAAAGATGGCGGCCGGCCTGGGCCAAATGTTTTTATAGGAGGGCTGCGCGCATGTACAGTGGGGTTGCGCAGTTGGCTGGATATATACAGAGAGCATCCAGGGACTGAAAGCAATTAAATTTACAGGTAGTGTATATTTTCGGTAAGGCGATAAAAACCAGTTTTAACTTCCGGAAAAATTGAGGTTATTTTTTAACAAACAAAACAAAATCAGTAACTTACATTTTGTGTTGTGGAATACAATATTTGCGTTTTAATTACAGGGCAAAAGTTGCACATTTGATAAAAATCATTCTTTAGAGCCAAGTCTTTACTTCCGACATGCCTCTGAACGACCCCTCGCTTAGACTTGTTTCGAAGCACTCATGCGAATGGAGCAAAGCGCTGACGTGGCAATCGGCTGCAGGAAAGGTTTGATGAAAGTGCTGATGCATGAACGGAATTTTTTTTTTAATTTTAGACAATGTCATAAAAAACGTTTCATGCGCTGAGAAAAAAAAAATATGCATGCGCTCCCGAGAACCACTTAAATTAATTTTTAACGGCCTTAAATACACATCTCTCCGTACATTGCAACTGTTGCCAAGTATTACCATCAAGGCACCTTTACTTGCGTAATTAAAGCCAAGTTAACAGAGTTAATCAGATCCTGAGGTACCCCCGAGCTAGAAGCCATAACAAATTTTTTAAAGAGCTGCTAAAAAATTTTAACAAATAAAAAAAACTAAGCTAAAGCCGAAAATTGTAATCATTGGACGTGATAATGTCACACTGGTGTTATGTGTTATGAAGAAACCTAGTTGAAACCGTGTGTAGCACGGGTGGTGTTAAAGTGACACTATCAGCGATTAAAAAACGAACGAAAATACTGTGACGCCATCAAGCGGTAGTGATATTAACCTTTATAGATTCCACGGGGGTGCACGAGGACGTGCCAAATTTTTACTCAATAATTATGGAGGTCGTAGCTTGCTTTTTTTGTGAAAAGAAATGGCGTTGTGCAATCCTACGCTTGATGCAAGCAATTGCTAGCTATTACTAGAGCGCGCTACATGTTACCAGATTGTATCGACTCTCAATGGTGATAGTGCCACACCGATTGCAACACTGATCAAGTATGGTAGCTCATGTGTATGTCCAAGTTCGGCCGAATTAAGTTTCTTCAAATTGTAGCGCACACTGACTAGCAAAAGCTGATTTTCGTTCGATTCACTCAATCAGCGCACTCGAGTCCTTCCCACCCCCCATTGCTAATGATCCTCTTTCTAATGATCACTTACATTACATATATTCTTCCATGTTCATGTTCATCTGGCGGAAATTAATAAGGTTCACGGCGGCCTTGAAGCTGCCCCTTCCTGAAAAGCTTTCCTGAAAAGCTTTCTCCCTCCAACCAGATGCACGGGGCTGAGGGCCATCGCCCAGTTCCTTATCTCTAATGTAACTATATAGATGGAATGTAATCTTTCTAGAACATTGCGATGACCTTATTCATTTAGAGTAAATTGGAAATATTGTCCGGTACTGAACAAAAAGCCAAAAGTAGACAGTAATTTAGCAAAACTGAATCAACCTGGAATCGACTGGAACTAAGTCCGGGTCAACAGCAAGTCACTGAATTGGAATTGATTTATCAGAATGAGAAACTAAAAACATTTCGACCTACATCAACGGTATGTAGGTAGAAATGGATTTGACTTTACTTGCTGCTCACTTGTATGTTTAGGTAATTGACTCAAATCCATGGAAATGGAATTGTGCCCATTCCTGCCACCATCAGAAATGAATACAAATCACTCTTCGTCAGTATCAATGACCCAGCCATGACCATCTGCACTGTCTCGAGAAGTACCCGAGTGATTCAGGAACGTTAGGGACCTAAAACTCACCGAAGATGTCAAAAGTTTTGTTGACATAAGGGGCAACAGCCAGCACCTGTGGGCACACCAGGATTTTACAGCTCGGGTCATCCCAAAGAAGGGAGGAGCATCCAGAGCCGTCCTGATCATCCCAACATCATTGAACAAATTCATCTTCAAAGAACATTTCAAAATGGAAACCCTGGCATCAATCCGAGAATCCACGAGAGAAGAGGAATGCACCATGTCAGTTGATCTGGAGGACGTTTATCTCCACGTGCCCCTTCATTCGTCCACCTTCCAAGTTACAGTTTGTATTGGATGTAATGCTACAATATCTCCCGTTCGATTCTGTAAGGTATCCCATGTGTTTACTTCCATCTTCAAGCCAGTCTAGGATTCCTGCGCCGGGAGAAACTGAGGGTACATCGATATGTAGATGACTGGATAATCTGCAAAACCCGACCGGGAAACTCGTATCCCAGACAGGGTTCATCTGCGACAAGTTCCAGAGACAAGGACTGGGAATCAACTAGAAGAAATCCAGAATGACACCAGTGCCGAATTAGACCTTCCTGGACAAGACGGTAGAATTAATGGTGCGTCCCTTAAGTATAAGTATAAATATGAATCCAAACACGGCGAAAATCCATAAGGACAAAAAAAAACCGTGGAAGCCACAAATTATCCCGTGGTTTTGCATAGAATTTAGCTATGAATTTAGCTAGAATTTAGAGTTTAGCTAGAATTTAGCTAAAATATGGGATTAATTCAAAGAAAGCTGGAAGTTGGCACTTAAGTAGCTACCAATGGGGTATGAAACATACTAAAACTCCCCTGGCCTAAGACGCTTGCTTCCTCCGGTACATTGGAAAAAGGAAGTAAGCAACATGTCATCCATAGATGTAGTAGGATGGCTAGAGAGTTGAATTGTTCACTAACTGTGAAAAGCATGAAATTTGCTATGGAAGCACATAAAGGATAACTGGAAAAAATAGCTATGATAGCAAGTTCACCCCCCCACCTTGAGGGGAGAGGGGTGACCCCCCACCCAAAACGTTTTTTTGACTCAACTCCTTAACCGTCAAAAAATCAAAAGCATAATGTGAAGCAAAAACGTTCAGCACACAATACTGAATAGGAGAGGTGATAAACATCTTTTATGTAAAAGCAACTCTTGACACCCAAAGTCGTATTCAAAGTACACCGCCCCTATAGTCCAGTCAAATTAGGCCAAATCTCGACGTTTAGGGGAAAAAATAGTAATAAGCTGGATTTTTGTACAACCTTCCTTATGCCTTTCTAAGCATACTAAAAGTTCCCACCGATCGGGCTGGAGCTTCGTCCGCCATATTGGAAAATGGCGGCCATAAATCACCTTTTCGCATTTTTATGGAAAACGGTTGCATTTATGAGAAAAATAACTCGGTACAAAATAAAAGAACACAAATCTTCCAAATGGTTCTATGTACTTTTTCGTAGGATTAACGGTTTGACCACAAACGCATTCTATTTGACATGTTATTACGAAACAGCGCCTCCCTGCATCCTGTAAACCTTTTCGAATGGTAAAAACGGTCATTTTTGGCGAAAATATCGCAAGAACCTATATTTTACCAAATAGTTAGCCGATACCGCTAGTATCGGTGCCGATACCAATGCCAATGCCAATATTGGTAACGGCGAGCCTTACTAACATGACTACCAATAATTTGACTGGAATGGTTGTAATGACTAAACATTCAAATCGTTTGTTTACCCTATTGGATTGGGGGAACTGGGGAGAATCACATGGAAAATTATACACAATTTGCTGAAATAACACAATGAAATTCAGTTATTAAGTGTTTTAAGGTAACGTACATGAAGTATCTATCATAGGTGAAATGACGAGAGATGTCATTTTCATTTTTATATTTTGGTGAATTGAAACTCGTCATAGAATTTAAAATGAACGTAGGCTAAGACTTTATTGATAGGCTAGAACGAGACGAAGCGACTACATAACATCTTTACCACCAAATGATTGCCACCAAATGAAAGACTGGCGCATCAAGCGCAATCGAGTGCTATATAGTTCTCAGAGTTCTCTTTAGCGCTGTTCGCAACAAGCGAAGGAATGCACAAAGCCACATCTTTAAAAACAACAAACAAGCCACGTTCCTTCTGAATTACTGAGTAAAAATTTGGTACGTCCTCGTGCACCTGGAAGCAAGCTATAAAGATTAATGATAGTAATGTCGCTAGATGGCGCCATGGAAAAATACAAAGAAAATCTCCTGGTGCTATCTAGTGACACTAACGTCGTTTAATTTTACAGCTTATTTCCAGGTGCACGAGGGCGTACCAAATTTTTACTCATTAATTAAGAAGTCACGTGGCTTGTTTGTTGCGTTTAACATTTTTTCCTTTGCATTCCTTTGCTTGCTGCAAGAGAGAATTCGATAGGGCTAGATGCTGCAACGTTAATTTGGTGACAACCCGCCTTTAAGAAACTCGCTGAGGTTTATACACTTTAACTTACAATTAGAATTATGTGCCAATCTTGCATTAATTACAAATTATTATGAATTATAACTCATATTGAAAGGAAGCAAGTTTTTAAGAAACACTGTAAGCTGTTGAAGTTCGCTGACAAAGAATCGAAGATGTCACGAAAATCTCCGTTGAAGTTCGTACTGTGGAACATGACGAAATTCCGAAAAAGTCAATTCACAAAAAAATCGCGCACATTTCCACAAACTAGACACTTACTCCTATGTCCAGCAAATTTTCAACAACTAACTGTTGTCATCGTCAGGCTTTTAAAATTGATTTAGTCCCTGATCACATCTTACTTCAACGTTGTTTACAAGCGCTGTTTTCGAATTTGCCGGCGGACATAGGAGTAAGTGCCTAGTTTGTGGAAATGTGCGTGATTTTTTTGTGAATTTACTTTTTCGGAAAATCAAAGATGTGTTTAAGATTAACCATACCAAAAATATCATGGAATCATGACAAACTAAATGAACGTTTTAAGTTTTAAAATTTGGAAACGTTTCTCATTGAGTGAAATGTAATATCCCACCAATCCGATAGCATAAAGTGAGCGATTATAGAAGTAATTCATTTTAGAGCCTAAGTCGTGTATTTCATACAATATAAGTAATTAAATATTAGTTTCAAACCCAAATATCAGGGCTCGACTTGTCTTAGAAAAATTGCACAGCAGACATGCAATACAAAATACAAATTTGCGTAACAGACACGAAATAATGATTAGCAACTTTTAAAGAATAATTTATTTACTGAAAAACAATACAAAAAAATTTACTTTATTTGAAACAATAGCCATTTTTGTTTCACTTTTACTTTGCTACACGCGCGGATGCATGGTCAAGACTATGGCATCCGATGCAGGTTAAGACTATTCTGAATAGTGCCTGAAATGAAAGCGTCACCAACTAAATACTGAAGGTGATGGTAGGACCAACGCTTTCCCAGAATGCATGTGCGATACTTGGCCTGCCTATAAAGTAGGACGGATTAGCATCTTCGTGTCAGCCAACATGATCATGACTACGCTGTTACGTTGTCTCGTGTAATACAGTTGCGTCGCTAAACTGCGATACATTATTTAATTTTGCATCGCTAAAGTTTAAATTTGTGGTGCAAATTGCGATGCGATACCGCTCATTTCGAGCCCTGAAAATGTGGGGCAATCAGTTCCGACAAAACAATGAATCATTCATTTTGATTAAAAATTCGAAAATGATGAAATGTACCGTACTTTATAGAGTTTTTCGTAAAGTTAGATTGGAAAGCCATTAGACAAAATGCTAAAACTCAAAAACAGAATACTTTTACTTTATATGACAATTTTTCGACAGTGCTCGAGGGTAGTGACTTTTAAACTCCTCCAAATCTGTTAGGGACAAACACTTTCGGGGCCTTGAATCGCTCGCAATCCAAACCCACATCCAAACGGGATGGGTCTTATGTACATCCAGGTACCTTCTAGGCCAGCTTTCCAGCGGCTTAGCGAGGTTCACCTAGAAGTGGGAGCAACGGACTAACAAATATAGGAGGCTGCAGCCAACACCACATTCAAACTTAGGTGAGAGAAATTAAAATCCCAAAGCAATCAAACTTGCCTAGCAGCCAGATGAAGACAGTTGGAGGAGTTTAAACGTCACTACCCTCGAGAACTACAGTATCAAAAATGTACCAAATATAGTGAAGTGGAAGTATTCAGTTTTTGAATTTAAACATTTTGTATAATGACTTTCCAATATAACTTCATTGTGGTCAATGGTATCAACAGAATTGAAAGAATCAAAAGAAGTTGCAGGCAATACCCAATAGCATCAGATCTGCACCACTTTTCCGTGCTGAAATTTGTACAACTAACTAGCAAGCTGTCTTAAGGACAGCATGCACATGTCGGTGGCTTCCTTTACCCAGATAGCAGAAGCTGACACTCAAAAACTATTTCTCAGCTGGAATTGCTGTCACTGAAGATTATACCTCATTTGCTTACAGAACAAATAATGTACACTCAAGACTTTGTCGAATACAATTTTGTAAAAAAAAAGATTACAGTAAACAAATTTGTATAAAGATGCTATCACACGAGTTATTTACATTCGAGAACCAATGTATTTGTGTTTCATGGCCTTATCTGGCGAAGCAGGTGTAAAATAGATAGGAGTAATGTATTTCTTTACTTTTTTGGGGGGGGGCGGGGGGCGGGATGTCGGACATCCAACAGAAAGTACAACAGCGTAGGCGGCCGCGACGTGAAGACGGCATACGGTGGTGAAGACTCCTATGCACAATTTCAATAAAGAAGATATTCCAACAGTACAATATCTAGTACATTTTTGATAGTCAGCTTACCGGAGATGTAAAACCCAGCCGACTATATTCATCAGGCTCACAAGCGTCAATAGAAAATCCTCGTCGAGCAGATGATCGTCACGCACAACCATTGCAAGCAAACTAGTAGTTCAAAATGTAACATGTCTGAAATAACGGTGTTTGTGTGGCTCAATTTATGGTACGTGAACATCAATTATGCTAAACAATACATTAACGCAATTTCCTGTTACCTTTTTGGACTAATATCAGTGGGATTAGCTTGGCAGTTGAACGTTGGTTGGTGGTGTGATATCACTACTTTCCAATCTGCACACTTTTTGGTAACTAGGCGGTCTTTTATACCAGTTTTGGTTTTGGGGGGATTTTTCACATGCCAGAAGCGTAAACACTCACACTTTACAGCAACAGAGAACCAATACCAAGTTTTACTGTAAATTTTCGGTGACTTTCAGGTTACCTTATTTAGAAAAGCATCGCACAAGAAGTCCGACGAAAAACACAACATGTAGGTCTGGAGAGATTCAAAAGTCATGCTGTTTTATGATCGTGCATGAATATTGAATATCGTCAGACCAACATGCAGTGTTTTTCGTCAGACTTCTTGTGCGATGCTTTCCTGAAGAAGGTGACCGGAAAGTAAAAGTAGAACTGGCTGTTGGTTCATCGGTTGTGGTAAAGTGCAAGTGTTTACGTTTCTGATTACTGAAATTTGCCACTGTAACAGCTGCCGTTAACCAGTTTTCACCGGTTTCTCTTACTAATCATTTTAAGGCAAAAAGGCTTGTTACAAAGCCAAATACTGTTGGAGTAGCTTAACAAACGACCCACGCAGAATTATGGTTATAAGGAAGGATTCGAAACGGCATTTCAAGAGGTGTCCGCCACTATTAATCCAAACAAAGTTGATCACATGTGTTCCCTACACAAGGCAGAAGTTATTTATGTACTTGTGTGTGGTTCAATTTTTCTGTCATCACGATCAGATCAGACACCAATTCAGCCTTTACTGGTACTATGAGGTCAGTTCCATCCCAATGACTCATTATAGCTGATGAATTAAAACCAGTCTCCGTTGTGCTTTGAGGTAGGTGTTCTTCATTTTGTTCGCTTCGCATAGTTTTAGAATTATTGTCTTTTGTGCTCAAACCAGTAGTACGGTCGGGTACAACAATTTCCACAACATCTGCATCGCTATTGTCTTGAGCCTATAAAATATAATTAAAAAAAAGCAATTGTAATTAATTCTTGCAGTTAAAGTACAATTTTTTTTTAGCGAGAGTACATGCATCCAGAATGTGGAGCAATGGGGGAAAATAGCTCCCCAACCGGATCTCTGGGGTGGATCCAGTGAAGAAAAGGAAGGGGGAAGACAACTCCTTATTTCCACAACACAGATCTGTCTTACAAACCTGGTGGGAAGTAACCTAACCATACCCACTTTTGCACCAATTTCAAAAGCATTGAAATTTGCAATTCGTACAAAATTTATTTTTATAATCCGATAAGAATGTATCTTAAGTATAACAATCATCTAAATTGGAACACCCAATCCAGCAATCTACTTTACAGTTTTTGAGTTGTCCTAAAGGCCAACACCATGCGAGGGAAAAGAACATGAGTAACCGGAATCAACAGCCCCTTCGGCAAAGTGTTTGCAAAGAAACCTAAAGAAATTTAATGAACAAGATTGCAGGTCTGGCCTTCCAGGGTTTGGCTCTCGTGAAGCGCTGTTTTAATTCGGCCAATATGCAGGTCAGAGTTTGGGCTTTCAAGGTGTTCGTACGTCCCGTCTTGTAGTATGCCAGCCCGGTGTGGTCACCCTTTCAACTTAGTGATATTGATAGGGTGGAATCCGTAGCGTTATTTCACCCAGGGCTTGCCTGGTCTTAGACGCTTACCACAGGGTGCGCCAGCTTGGACTGGAGTCACTCGAATTGCACTGTCTGTCTTATGGCGGATCTCGACCTTTAAGATCTTGGCATGGGCTATTGACACTTGAAGTGCCTTTCTTCGAATTAGCGACGTATGAACAAACCAGAGGACACCCCTGGAAATTGGTCGCCCACAGATCCCACCTCGTGGTTTGGAAAACATTTTTTTGGCTCTTAGGGTAATGAATGTTTGGAATGCCTTCCCCCAACGTGTTATTTCGGCCCCTTCTGTGGCTTCTTTTAGACATCTACTGGATGGTTTTGATTTTCCACGCTTCCTGAAGCGCCGACTGTAAACAACCAAATTGCTTACAGGCTGAAATGCGAAGCATGACTACTCTTGTTTTTTTTTAATAAGGAGCGGTGTAAGAGGACTTCCCTACCGTCTTCCTTGCTGTTACCCCAGCTAAATTATATTCTTATTAAAGAAAAGAAAATTGTTGGCCCCAGTGACGGTAAACACCTCCCCATCTGGGCTAGTCTGACACTGCATGTATCTTTCAAAAATTGAGTTAACAGCAAAACTTAACATTTGCGTGTGTTTCGCATACCAAAATTAAACTTTTAAGATGCGAAAAATGGGCTCTTCACTATAAACATAACGCAGCAGGCACTTCTGATACCATTTTATACAAAATGTATTGACAGCGATATCGTTAAATCATTAATTCTGGGAATTACTTTGTTATTAGCAAAACTAATCATCTAACTAGTTTAGTAGATGTCAGTCAGGTTGGCTGACATACACCAGCCTGCCAAAAAAATCTGATCACGCCCCATTTGCCAAAAACGAAAATCATCTATCAGTCGAGGCAAAAACTAATTGAGAAAATAGCTTGAAATTACCACTAGTGAATAACTCCCAGAAAAACGATTCGAATGATGAATTCCAACATCAAAATCAGCGAAAACTTGAGATTTATGGATGTGCACGCGAGATGCTGCCGATTTAATAGTAAAAATTTGAACAAGATGCACTAACACTGCATTAGTAATTCGACGTGTAGTATGGTAGAATAAAAAAAAATCTGTATGACGTATGAAGTTGGAACGGCAGACATACCAACAGAACACTATTAAAAAATCTGAATGCATGGTGTACTGAAGAATATCTCCTATATTGCACATTATATTAAAAAAAATTGTCTCGTAACTTTTGCTACTACGATACGGCAAATGAGCTAGAATCTTGTGTGCGACGATGCAATCACTGACCAGATAAGTTTTCATCGGACGCTGATATTGGTTTTCTTACAAAAAAAGCAAACTGAAAGCTTCGTTGTTGTACAGTTTCCAGTACTCGTTGTTCTTGTTCATCAGATTTTTACATTTTTTAAATCTTCGAACACCATATTTCATAAATTCAGCAGGTAATTTGGTGGGGGGGGAGTAGGAGAAATCATATTGCGCTGAGGGTACGTCAGGTTGACTACTTTAAATTTATTTACACTTTTTAGGTGTATTAACAAAAGTTAAAATATTCACTCGAAAATTGTGATAAAGTCCACATTGAATATAAAACTGCAATTTCATGCGGCCAATTTTTGTTAGGCTACTCAATACAAAGTACTTGTTTTACTAGCGTTTTATAATTATCTTCATTATTATTATTTGTAATTTTAAATCTGTGGTTAAAACTAATGTTGAACCAATAAAACTTACGTGAGCCTTCCTGTTACGGCTGAAAGTCAGAGGCCATTAGGACTATCTCGCCCTTCCCTCCCTCTGGCCAGTCCGCCACTGTGAAAACAGAACATCATTCGCTTTGCTCACTCGTTCAATAGGAAACAACACCACAAATACGCGTAATAAAATACTGTAATATATCGCACCCGAAAAGCAGCGAGGATGGTGCAGTAATTGACAGCAAGTCTTATACGAGCATCTCATTCATAGTATCATCCAGATTCAATCATAGAAATTTGGTGTACCATCCAGATCACCGCAAAGGTAAGTGACGACTTACTTTGTGTTGTTCTGCGCCATACGAGATGAGCCATCTCGACGTAGACGATAGCCTCTAACCGACCGCAATGTTGAAGAGCTGCCTTGCCGAAATGCGCAGTTAGCCTACACGCCGCAATCGTATGATGGGGGTTGAGCGCACACCTTTACGCGCTGACGTCACCCACTGATCGTGTACTATTTGACAACGGTTATTCGCTCAGAGACCTTTTTAGAGGTTAGCGAACTAAAACCGGCCTAACTAAATTAACTACAGCATAAATAATACCTTGTGTGTTGGTGCACTGCAATTCACCCACCCGCATACTTGAATTTCATCGGATCAGAATTGAACAAAGAACTTTTTTTCTGTTGCAGAAGTAAATGAATGGAAGTTCCATGAAAAGTTGTTTTAAATTAATGCAATATGGACAATACTTGAAGCAACGTTTAGATACCACTATCTTTATACCTTGAAGTGCCAGATGGCATTTCCCCAGCAACAAGCTTGTTAGCTTTCACTGTGTATTTTTTATTATGATATTATTATTATTTATCCATTGAGGAGGCAGCAAACTTGTATATTCACATAAACTTTTCATGCTCCAAATTACGTGAGGTCATTCTAAAACCTTACCCTTGTGTGGTAGCCAGTAATAAATACTACACAAAACATTACAGACCTTCAAGGTGGTGGGGTTCGTGGATGTAGACTGGAAAGTTGTGGCCACTCCATATACTGCTTACATGTCAGATTACTTTTGCAACAATGGTCCAAGTTCTTGCTTGGCTTGCCAACCTGGAGTAGCACGAGTTTATTGTCTGCCACCCTGGGTGTTGCTAGCTTTGGGGAAAGTTCTCAGACTTGGGATCGCCGTTCTGAACAGACAGTACTCGTCTGACAAAGCTACTGCGAGCGCAGTTCAAGGGAAAAATTTGCACTTTACCACACACTTCGAACCCACAGCCGCAAGTTCTTTTTAAGTTTTCGGTGATGGACGATCACCTTCTTCAGAAAAACATCACTGCACTCTCAAGTTCACATCACGGTAATGAAAAAGGAATCCATTTGCCATTTGAATCCATCCATCCATTGGAATCCAACATCGTTACACTTGACAGTGTATAGTATAGTATAGTATAGTATAGTATAAGTAGAGAATCCACACGGTGAAGCGTCCCAGAGGACAAAAGAAACCGTGAATAAGTTCTATCCCATGATATTGCACAAGGACAGGCGACGCTTGAAAACACTCAGCGATGGTGCGCATCTGACTTCTTCAGGCAGTGCGTTCCATGCTCTCACAACCCTAAACCCCAAACAAAACCTTCTCACATCAATACGACACCGCCTCAAAAAAAGAGTTCGAGGCCCTGCATATCTGTCCGCTCTAACAATCAAGAGCTGCTTCCAGTCAACATCAAGGAGACCACTTAAAAGTTTAAAGACGAAAGTCAGATCCATCCTTTGCCTCCTCATCGATAAGAATTCCAGCCCCAGGGATGCGAGGCGTTCGTCATACTGGGTGGATTGCAAGGTCCCAACCATGCGAGTGAACCTCCTTTGGACGGACTCAACAATCTTAACATCCTTCACTAAGTATGGTGACCAGATGTGATGTTTTTTTTGAAGAAGGTGATCGTCTACAGTAAAACCTCTTTAATACGAACTTTAAGGGGACAGCTAAAAATGTTCTTATTAACCATAGTTCTTATTAAACGGACGAGAGAAATTGGGCTGCCACTTAAAAAAAAATTCAGTCTACCTGTATAGGCTGCATTATTTTGATATGTGTACTGTATACTGCGTTCGTAATTGACCTTCGCGCTTGCACAAACGGACAAAACTCTATCACTTCGCAATATGGAGTCGACTAGTAATCGATGTTTTGTGTGGAATGAAACGAAATTCAAGGTGGGGGGGGGGGGGGGGGAAAAAACTGTTACGAAGGGCAAATTCGTGAAAATAAGCTGGAATTGTAAATATTTGTTCGTCTTATCCGTACATTCGTATTAACAGAGTTCGTTATAGCCGTTATTTATTCTTCTTATCCGAGTTCTTATTAACGAGGTTATACTGTATTACCGAAAATTAAAAAAAACTTGCTGCTGTGGGTTTGAAGTGTGTGGTAAAGTGTAAATTTTTCCCTTGATGTCTTCAATTTACCACTGTAAATGCTGGTTGCCTCCATTTTCGGTGAGCGCAGTTGTTGTCTCATTCTGAATCCCTATCCCTAATCCCTATGTAGAGATTGTTTCGGCGGAGGCCATAGAAGTTTTTCCTCTTTGTTCATTTGGGTCTGGTTTGGTTCACCCTCCTTCGTGTGTAATTTTGGTTTTGCTTTATTTGCAATGGTTTTAATATTTTAGAACTTTGTAGTCCCTTGCATGTCTGAAATAAAGTTAAAGTTATACATAAATAGATTCAAATCTAAACAGAGAACTTTGTAACTTAAACAGGCTAGCCTACTATACTAACTTCCACTATACTAACTGTCTCCGCCACCACCTCTGCAAACGCCAGCAATGTTTCAGCAGATTTGCATCCGTCACAGATTGATAATTTTATTGAACCAGTAAAAAAATTTCATCTATGCGGTGAGAACCAAAAAACCAAAACCGTACAATTAGGCAATACTGAAAAAGGAGTAAAATGTGGGGAATCTGAATGAAGCAAGCAAAACTCTGGTCTATCAGCCAAGAGGACGCAAAATTGAACCAAATCACCGACCTAAGTGTGTACATGGAACATGAAAACCAGTGACCCCCATGGCAGAATCAGCGCGACAGTTGAAGGCCGCCGCAGACAAATTTTGGCCAAATGTCTGCCGTTTTGTCAATTTTTGACCGATTTTGACATTCCAATACACCACTTTAATCGTCTCGACAAGACCTTTTCATTGGTGGAGTAGCCAGATCAATAGGATAAAGCACTGAAAAGTTATTCAATAACAGCCAATAAACATGTGGGCAACCATATGATAAAAACAGATTAGTTGCAGACAAATTTTTTCCCGACAATTGCTGTTGCAGACAGTTGCAAAAAGTTCTGCCTCTGGGCCAGTGACTGATTAGGAATCGAGAATTGATTGTACTTACACTATGCAATGTTGACTCTACAAGCCATTGAATAACTAGTTCTTCAGAAATGCCATATATTTCTGCTGCTTTTAGGGTTCCTTGTTTTCTTGCGGCGTCGATTGCTCGAAGTCTTGGCAGCTCAGAAAAAAATTTTATAATTTCTTCTTCACAAACACCAAACATCTTAGCCGCTTGTAGTGTCCCTTTGTTCCTAGCTTCTTCAACAGCTTGGAGTTTTTGTACATCACTTAGTCTACTAACTACTGGCGATGAAATTGGAGCATTAGTAAGATCCAATGAATTTGTACTTTCGTCCGATTCAGACCAGCTGATGTCCTCAACAGTTTGAAGTTTTTGCACGTCACTTCGTCGATTAACTACTGTCGACGAAATTGGAGCGTTGGTAAGGTCCACTGAATTTGTACTTTCTTCCGATTCAGACCAGCTGATTTCTGAAGTGTTGGTTAACTTACGCTTTCTGTTGGTGGAGATATTCTCCGAATTCTGAAACGCACACCAAAAAAAGGGAATTATTCATATTAAAATCCTTTTCATCTGCAAAGGTTATCATAGGATACAATGGGACGATTTTGCTAAGAAATTCCTACCATTTTTATATGATGCCACAATCAACAATCAAAATTGTCGTACGTTGCAACTACGGCTGTAAATTTGGCATTTGCATTGGTCAACGTAGGCTATAGAGCCAATGGACCCAGTTGGTTGCCGTTGGCCCCCTCCCCTCTTCGTAATCCTCCAGGACCATCAGTTGGAACAAGCCATTTACATTTTCCCTTACACCTTTCAGCTGGTTAACGAAGGCTTTATTTTATAAAGTCGAGAACAATAAACATATTTGAGCATCCCAGTTTCAGGAAAATAAAATAGGTTTTCTTAGGAATAATAAGAAAAGGAAATTCTGCTGCATTCTTAATTAAAAAATTGCATTACTTCTGACATATTTTTCATCACAGAAACTTTAACAGCTGCTGGGCAGTGAGAGGCTTTGAAAAGAAGCCAGTTCTGCTTCCCTGCAAAACGCGTCAGTATACCGAGATCTTGCAAGCTGTATTGGCAAGAGTAGACAATATAGCAGTTTCGAACTTAATTCAATTATCGCGACGTTTTTCCACTGATTGGCGCACCTTACTTTGTTTAGCATGCGGCCACAGCAAGGCATGCGCCTGGCAGGCAGTCGGACACAAGCTACTAAGCCATGACTTAAATACTCGATTATAAAATAACGGGCTCTAATAGGGCGCTATCTCGGAAACCAAGCATTTTTGGATAGGTGTTGTATAGGACTTTTTAAACTTGTTTTTGCCTCCTCAGTCGGCTATGCTCTGGAAGTTTGTCGGTTTTATTCTGAAACACCCGCTATATCGCCACTGCCCGTTAACATGCTACTGAGAAAAATGGAAGCTTCAGACTATTTCAACAATGGGACTATTTTTTTTTGCTTACTGCTTAGTAGTTGTAAGCAACAGTTTACGTATGTACCTTATTTTGGGGTGGCAGGACGTTTTGCTGTGCCAATATCCACGTAGGAAGCGTTCAAGTACTATATCATTAAGAAGGGGGATTGCCTTTGCATGACGATTGGTGACTTTTGTGGGAGGGGGATAAAGTGAAGAATGACGTAATAATGGAGGGGGTTAGGCAATTGATGATGAAGGGAAGGGGTGGAAAATTGTCAATTGTCTGGTGACGTCATACTTAAGATCCAAGTTCTGCAGTACAGTACCAAAATGATGGAGCAAGAACCAAGATGATTTGTGGTGCCATGTTTCAAAGCCTTCCACTGCAAATGGGATGAAAAAGTTTGTATTTTGAAATTTTGAACATGTAACTTATGACCATTATAGGCTCTCGCAATATATTTACGTAAATGGGCAATGGTAATATTGGAAATGAGCATAAGGACCTTTTTTTTTTAATTTTTAAAAATAATAAACCTACACATTATCTCCTTATATTTGGGTTACGAAGTAATGCACACTTAAAGTTTTAGCGGGGCCTGTTTAATAGATAAATATACCTTCCATACTTAGCTATTATCTGACCAGGTTCGGTCAAAAAATATTCAAAAAGGAAGGAGATACGGACTGCTTTAGTGCTGCCGGAATGAGGACTTTAATCATATACACAGCTATCGCCGAGTACGACAACAAAAAACTGTATATTTCGGAGTAAGCAATGCTGCATCAAATAATATGACCGCTATCTAGGCTATGAAACAAGTCACAAAACACACAAAAAAATGTCCACTAGGATTTGGTACAAACATTAAAAAGTAGGGAGAGGTCATGGAGGGGGGGGGGGGGGGGACTATAGGGAGGGGAAGGTAACTACAGGCTTTAAAAGACAAAAGAAATGCAGAGTAGGATTCAATGCCAACAAAAAATACGGGCCACACGACATGAAACACGTCTTCCGCTTCCGGGCTACTAAAATTAATGAAGGATGGTGAAATGAACCAAAGGATGCCCTCATTGAGTGAGTGAAGCAAAGCAAAGCCACTTGGCAGCAATTGCCATGTCCCTCCCAATCCACACTACGAACCTGCATTATTTAAATTACTCATTTCACTATTATCGGGCAGCTTTACTTCTTGATGAAATAGCTTGTCTTCATGACGGGATTTACATCCAGTACAAATATAACATTTTTAACAGCTTAAAAATAATGCATTGCACAAAGTGGGATGAAGTTAAGTGCAGATAGAATTAAATAATCAACTGCAAGTTTCATAGGCCTAGTTTTTTTTTAAATGTCTTGGAGCCATAAGAAAACTAATGCTTGTGTAGATGAAATGGCTAAATTTTGCACTTTACTAGACCCCTGTGGCAGAATCAGAGAGACATGCTGTGTTGCAGAACGATTCATCCTGTGTTTTTTCTTTCGTGATCTTATTTTTGCGATGATTTCGCAAAAAATTGACCGATTTTAACGTTCAAATACACCATTTGAACCATTTTATCGAGAGTTTTTGAATGGTGCTATTCTCAAGATGATAGGTTGGGTCGTTCTCAAATTCTTTAGCAAAAACAAACCAACAAAGGTCTTGAAAAAACTTCTAGCAAGAAACAAGTTCATGAACCCAAATAAGCCGAACTGACAATTGCACAATGCAAAATTCCACCTTCGTCCCCGACTAGTAGACCACTGATACCCTCCCTCTACCCGCAGTCCGTTTGTGTTTGTAAAACGCTGTCGCAGACCGTCTGAAAATATTCTGCTTCTGGGTACTAGACATTTTTGAAGGGGAGGGGCAAACCCAGTGATTTGAAACGTGAAACCTGCAATCGCCACTGGGAGCCGAGGTAGTATGCAGAACAGGTCACATGACTCCTATTAGATACCACAACTGTTGAAGGAGAATTAAGTCCTTCACAGTATCTTAGAATAACCGAGAATATCAAACCCACAAAGCAAACTTTTTTTTAACTGGATGTTGTAAAACCTAACTTTAAGCACGTTAAAGCCTGGATGTGCATCAAAACAGTGCACGACAAAACAGCAATGTCATAACATCGCGGCGATAATATGGCGCACGACACAATAGCCAACATTCACGAATGTGAGTTGTGTGGCGCTCGCCCATTTGGCCAATAGATATTAAAATTTACTCGCCATGTCGAAATAGTTTCAGCAGGTGTGTTGCTACGTAATGTTTAAACCCTTTTTTCAATAATCTAACTCTCCAATCAGGTAAAGAGGTTAGTAACAATATTAAAAGCTTGGTTGGCTAACCATTGTAAAACTGCACACAACGACACAAACCGCTCGTTTCTAGCTAGTACGGTTCCCAAGATATGACTATTTCAGCATTAGGGTTTGTTAATCAGTCGCCGTTATGGCTAGTAGGGCTAAAAATCAAGTCACCAATTGCCGAATTTTCCTCGCAGGTTGACAATGGCGCGTGACAAAACAGCACGTCAACGAAACAGCTTGGAGTAAAACAACGTGCAACAAAACAGTGAAAAAAGTTGTTTGAAAACGATGACGTTTCGAGAATTGTTCAAGCTCTCCTCAGTGTGATGATACATGATCACTCCTGGTTCGAGAAGGCGGGATTGTACTATAGTGTCTTTGTATATGTGTAGCCTTGCAGAGAGCAGGTGACAAGAGTTGAGCGACAGAGGCCACTCTGTACAACATGGGAAGAATAAACGTCTTACTGTTTAATAAGATTTCGAGTAATTGATTGGAATATTGTAAGGATGTGGCCCTTAGCACTTCAATAAAAGAGTCATAGCTCCTAAGCATTAGAATTTACTTATCAGAAATTGTTTGTGGATTACATAGCTCTGCTCTGTGCCTCACTCTTACAGCATGTTTGGTGTTGGTTGGTTCTCTACTCCAGGGAGAGTGGTGCACCTTGCTGTTATGGTGGAGTGGGAGAAGAGACTGTGATGACACTTAGGCTTATGCCTTCGTGTGTAGTGGGAAAGCCAGGCCCCTCCTGAGCTCGTGCCAGTATTGGATACCGACCGACATCACGTGGAAGATGGCCGACGCTCAGTACGGACGAGTCTTTTAAAATTGTTATGGTCAACTGCCAAGTATGCCAGACTGGAGATGCATATTCGAAGACTGGGTGCACAAAAATATTAAATGCCCAGACCCTCGTCTTAATGCTTCCGGATGCGAAGCATCGCCTTGTGATTTCAGAATGTCGGTAAGCCGAGGCACAAACCTTTCGGCAGTGAAGAGAGGATCTCAAGTTTTGAGAGAACCAGATACCAAGGTCTCGCACTTCACCTGTTTGTGGAAGGATCGTCTGGTTCAATGTATACCGAGAGCAAGGGTTGGCATGCCAACATGGAAAGCATGGCACTTAACCTACTTATCTAAGTCCTCCTAGCTAATTATTACTTATTAAATACCGAGCATTTCGATCGTTTTAGCTTCTCTAAACCAAGGGAAGAAACTGTTAAGAACGGTACCGCTGACTAACCTATGAAGCCAAAGTTTCATTTCCATTCTTATCATGGTTAACTTTACAATGAAACATTTTGCCCATCTTTATTTTATAAAAAAAAATGTTTACGTTGATGTAAGGTACTTTGTTAAGGGAAATTACTTTAGTGTACGACTCACCGTGCTGAATATAGTTTAAGCAAAGAATGATTGTTAGAGTTCACTTACGATATTAATAAAAAAAAAAAAAAAATGGATAAAATAGGTCAAACAGTTCCTGAACCGGTAAACTACTGCACCAAGATACGCAATGTGGAAAAACGCACTACTTGATATTTTTTCGTACGACTACTTAAAAGCATTAGGCCATACTACAAATTCATTCC
>JAHWFP010010080.1:0-18507 GCA_023313725.1 Lithobius niger | reverse complement strand
TTCAAAAATTCCAGCCTCTTTGATGAGTTTGATGATAGTAGCCACCCGTGCAGATGTAAGGTCTTGGAGTTCGGGTGGAATTTGGTTCCTTTCTGTTGTGAGAGGAGGTCTGGGTAGTGTGGAAGTTCTCTTGGGAGATCTATGAGGAAGTTCAGAAGTTGAGGGAACCATGGGGCTGCAGGCCAGTTCGGTGCGATTAGTAGGAAGGTCCCAGGAGTTTGTTCGATCTTCGTGAGAATGGTTGGGAGAAGTTTGAAGGGTGGGAAGAGGTAGGCACAAAGGTTCTTCCATGGGAAGGTTAGAGCATCGACGGCGCAAGCTTTGCTGTCCGGAACCGGGCTGATGAATTGGGGAAGTTTGGCATTGTGCCTCGTGGCGAATAGGTCGATCATGGGTTTCCCCCAGATGTTGAAGAGATATTCGCAAATTGATGTCTTTAGGGTCCATTTCCCTGAAGGTGGCTTGCTGCGAGATAAGGCATCCGCAATGACGTTCCGGTTTCCTGGGATATGGAGAGATTGGATGAACGTGTTGAGTTCTTGACAGAGTTGGAAGATGGCTGAGGTGATCTGGTGTAGAGTACGAGAACGAGTTCCACCTTCCCTGCGGATGTAGGCAACAGCGGTGGTGTTGTCTGCCTGGACTTGGACTATTTTGCCTGCTACAAGGTGCCGAAAGTGATTGAGGGCGTTGTAGATGGCTTTCGTTTAGAGAATGTTGATGTGATCCGAAGTGTTTGGGGGCCAGGCGCCGGCAATCTCGTGATCCTGGACACCCTGGGCACCCCATCCTGTTAAGGAGGCATCCGTGAGAAGCAGGAGGTTTGGGGTGGGTTCGTGGAGGGGTACGGTTTTGGCGAGGTTGGTTTCGGTCATCCACCAATGTAGGCATTCCCATGGGAATTCTTCGTTTGTCGGTAAGGTTGTCCTGGATGTCGGGTGACAGATGTCCCAGTAGTAGATTCGGTAATGGTGGAAGGGGCGAGTCATCCATCTGCCGTACGGGAGGAGATTTGCCATGGAATCGAGTTTCCCGATGAAGGAGTTCAGAGTTTTGAGAGAGTGGTAGGTTGACTTCATGAGTTCCAGTCCGTGTGAAAGTAGGTCGGTTTTCCGTTCTGCTGAGGGAGTGACAGTGCTTTCGATTAAGTTGAAATCTACTCCCAGGAAGGTGAATTGCTGGGAAGGTGTTAGTCTTAATTTTTTCCAGTTGATCCCCAGTCCTAGGTTGTGGAGGAATCGAATTGTGAACATTCTGTTTCGGATGAGTTGTTAAGGATTTGGGTTGTTGAGGAGCCAGTCGTCCAGGAAGGCGTTGGCAGTGATCTGGTGGCAATGGAGATGGCCGAGAACGGGTTTCAGGATGGATGTGAAGATCCGAGGAGCGGCATTTAGGCCAAATGGTAGACTTTGGAATTCGTAAACTGTTTCTTGATAGAGAAAGCGGAAGAGTGCGGAGAGCGGATGGAGTGGGACATGAAGGTAGGCATCCTCCAGGTCTATTGAGATGGTCCAATCCATGCTCCTTAGGGAGAGTCGGATGGTTTCGAGGGTTTCCATTTTGAAGTGGTTGTTGTGCATGAACTGATTCAGTGGCTTTAGGTTGAAGATCATTCTGTTTCCACCTGACTTCTTTGGTCTGAGGAAGATGGAGCTGTAAAAGCCAGGTTTGGAGTGATCTGGGCAGATGCGAATGGCTTTTTTTGCGAGAAGCGTATCGATTTCTGAAGTGAGGGTGTCTGAAGGTCTTGTTGCGAATTCCCAAGGAGGGGAAGTTCGAAGGCGAGGATTGTTTATGAATGAGGGACGAAAGCCGGAGGATTGGAAGAACCAGGATTCACGTCCTGGGCGAGGAGGCAGAGGTTTTTTGTCTAGTTCCAAGGGTTCTCCTTTGCCTAATAAGGATCCACCGGTTCTGAGTAAGGTGGTGAGAAGAGTGGTGGATTGGCCAATTCGTGCACGTTGCTTGTTGTTTCTTTCCCTTAGTCCAAAGTCGAAACCTGTTGTAAGTCCTCGGTTAACCTTGGAAGGCGGGGTCGGATCAGGTTTGTAGAGGAAGTTGTCAGGGACGATGGCTTCCACAGCTTTGAGAAGGTCAAAAATCGGGATGGTTGAGGAATCAAGTGTCGCCTTGAAAGGAGTCTTCGAATGGGTCGAGTGGTTGACGCTCGAAGTTTACTTGAGGTTGATTGTGTTGGCGTGCGGCGAGTACAGCAGCTGAGTCAAGACCGTCATCAGGATGCAGGACAGCATTGAGCTGGGTCTGAAGGTCAAGCAAAGAGGAAGTGCGTCTTTTCATACTTGTTAAGGGTGAAGTAGGGGTGGTTGATTTTCGCTTGTGTGAGTCATTGTCAGAGGATGCGATCCAGTCATGTACATAAGAAGTATTGTGTGTGGAAGGAGCAGGGTCGGGTCTAGTTTTGTATGAAAACTCCTTTTTGGCACGCTTTACAAGTCGGTGGATTTCATCTGGGGAGAGTGTGTCCCGGCGATGACTTGGTTGGTGAGAAGCAGCAGATGAGAGGTTCAAGGGTCTGTGATCATGTTCTAATGCTTCAGGGGAAGAAGAAGTTGATGATCGTAGACGTTGGCCACATGGAACAGGTGAAGCTGTAGAGATGAGCGGAGCAGCAGACGTTGATGGTTGTGTGGGCGATGGTAAGATAACGATGCTGGGGTTTACAGGAACAGGGCTGGCCGGAGGTGTTGAAATAGGTTGAACGGAAGGGTCCATTGCGACTGAGTCAAGGGCAGTGTGTTCGGCGAACGGGGTGCTTGCTTTCGTTGGGCTATGAATTGCCTAAATTCGACGAAAGTTCAGTGAAAGATGTACGTTCGGTGAAGGCTTGTTGCGTTCGGCGAAAGTTGTGTGTTCGGCGAAAGCGTACTGCATTCGGCGAAGGTTGTGCGTTCGGCGAAGGCTTGATGCGTTCGGCGAAAGTTGTGTGTTCGGCGAAGGCGTGCTGCGTTCGGCGAAGGCATGCTGCGTTCGGCGAAGGCTGTGTGTTCGGCGAAGGCTTGTTTACGTTCGGCGAAAGTTGTGTGTTCGGCGAAAGCTTGCTACGTTCGGCAAAGGCTAGTCCGTTCGGCGAAGGTCAGTCTGATGGTGAAGGTCCTCTTCCTTTGAGCTTGCGGTGAAGGTTGTGGGGAAGGTCTTCTTTGCTTGGTTGTGTTCGGCGAACTTGTGGCTTGGAGACTTTCGGCGAACGTCGGGCACTTTCGGTGGGCTGATGCAGCTGGAGAGGCGATCCGTCTTCGACGAGAGCTTGAGGAAAGTGATGGCCGACCGACGCGCCGGTCACGTTTTATAGGAGGGCTGCGCATTGACGCATGCGCAGTGGGGTTGCGCACTGGTCGTATCTGGAGAGCGAAAAAACCTCAAGCAACTAAAGAGCACTCAGGAACTGAATGCAATTAAATTTACAGGTAGTAGAAATTTTCTGCCGACGACTAGAAAAACCATTTTCTTTATAAGTTGCCCGACTGAACTTGCCCAAAGCTGATTTTTTGTAGCAGCTGCTTTACTGATCGTAGCTTGCTTCAGGCGCTTATTCAAAGCAACAATACCATTCCTCGGTCACCATTGATGGCCAAGAAGAGAGGCGTTGAGGGTCTTCCAAAACGACCCACATGTGTACGAACCACACACACACTGCTGAAGACAGTTCGGTACCTTTAATGCACAACAATGCCGAACAGAACATTCTAAAAGTGTCTGATGAGCGAAACGACGTCACCTTTCAACGCGACTGATGGCTCAATCAAGAGTCAGTAGATAAACTGTGCCTCGCGCATGCTCACAATTTCATAAAAATCAACCACCTTTAAGAGCTGCTGTGATTAGTTCGATCTCACAATCCCTCAGTCGCGTTCCAGATGATGTCACTTCCGTTGAAAGGGCAAGTTTTGAACGAAAGGTGAAAAAAGTAAGTTTACATATAGGAACGTCTGCTACTTAATAAATGTGTACAAGTATCAGTTAGACATTGCATTCGGCAACAATGCAGGAAGATTTTCCTGCAAAGTTTTCCTGCCCAAACACCATTTGTACAACAACGAATTGAATCTTGAGTCATTTGCAATAAAGCAAGTGTTAGTGCATTGTTGCTGAACCATCATGAATATATTTGTACAACAACGATTTGCATTTGTTTAGCAACTGAGCCATTGTTGTGATAGTATAACAAACCATTGTTGTAGGGCCATAGGGTTTGGGCAGATGACCAGGAGTGGTTAACCTCCTTAAACCCTTTGAAACCATTGTTGTAGGAATGTTCTTTGCACCAACTCCACTTTTAAAACTCTCCACTTTGCAATAAATGGCTTAGGCCCTATTTGTTTATTTTATTCAATTTTAACTATTTCTCACAGGTCTTTCTTCAGCTGCAATAAATGTATTATTTTGGAAACACTGATAGTTAGTTAGAATCAAAGGCCTTCTTGCTTACGTAAGCAAGGGTAATATGGGTAACCTAACATAAATCCATATTACCCTTGATGTAAGAACCTCAAGCCTTCGTTTTCCATGTCTAGGATTATTTTTTCTTATTTTAAAAATTAGCCTAATAGTTGTTAATTTAAAGTGTGAAATAGTTTAATAATACTTTAGAAACTATTTGGGATGTGTAAATGTGGAGCGTAATCGTATTTTTACTACTTTAAGAACCAAAGACCTTTGTTTTCTTTCTTACGTAAGTAAGAAACCCACACCTTCGTTTTCTTACTTACGTCCACCGCTTAGCAGTGGTTCTTACTAGTAGTAAGATTGTTGCAGCAACGTGTCTTCATGATATAAATCCACTGCTGCAACAATGGTCCAACAGTGAAAGAGTTGTACAAGCAAGGATTAAAGTAGTTTGTTGGACTCTCGAGTGCTGTATTTATAGCTCTATCGAGTGTTGTGTTTTAGCAGTACCAAACTGTGTGCAGCAGCGGACGTTTTTTTTCCCACATGTGTGTGTTTTGGAAGAAGCTGGTTGTCTTCCAGGCTACGTCACAGCGCGAGAAGGCGCATGGTAAGTTCACCTCCCATCATCATTATCACAATATCAGCATGCCGGCTATATCTACGTCAAACAACGAGGGGCATCCTGACATCACGTCAAAGTAGAAAGCTAGAGCTTCTCAATTTTTTCAATGCTAAGATATTTTATGTGCTGATTAGAGAGGCGGGTAATTTGTAGCTCGGGTAATTACTGGAACTAGTGGAAAGCCCAAACAAAGTTCGGGGAGAAGCAAACGTGTGGTCACAAAAGCCCGAAAACTACTGGCCTTAATAACTAAGCAGCATGACCAAGGCTCGTCTCTTCCCTACTAAGTAACGTATCCTTCAAAATCCTTTTTTAACCCTATCGGCAACCTGTCTGCCCTCCCTCCCCCCCCCCCTCCCACCTCTCTCTCTGCCTTCCCACGATCTTTGTCTATTCTACCTCCGTTAGGTTAAGCTAGTCCCTTCTAGGGATGGGTCGGTTGCATTTTTTAAATTTCGGTTCTGGTTTCGGTTCTCACCACCACAAAACCGTGGTTTTAGTATCGGTTTTTGCCACCATCCACCCAACCTAGCTGTTTCTAGGCTTTTTTCGTGTAACAGTAATAGTCTATTACTAACTTCTAACTCCTGCTTTCACTTTCAGCAGCGTCATAGACCATGGGCATAGCTGTGGCACTATTTTCCTCTACTATTTTCTTTTTAATGACTAGGAGCTTTGCTGTCATGTATACGAAGAAAATGATAATGATTAAAAAAAAAATTAAAACAACAAATCAATTTTTGATTTTTCCAACACCGTGCGATAAACCAACACAAAATCCCAATTGGTTTCGGTTTTAAATAAAAACCGAAATTTCGGTTTCAGTTACTGACCCATCCCTACTAGCCCCTTCTACACCTGCGTTACCCCACATACAGATCCTCTTTTCCTTACTGGCCGTTTCTGTCTTCCACTCTCTCCCTCTCCCCCCAACAATCATGGGTCGCAAATCTTCCAGCCCTGAGCAATCTTTTCGGGAAATGGCAAGAAACTGCGGCCAGGGAAATAACTATGCCGAATTAATTACAATTAAGCGTCACTACGCGTAAAACGTTTCACCACCACATTATAGTATAATCTCTTTGCCACCAGATTACAGCAGGCAGAGGAATGCACCCCCTCCCCCACAAAAAAAAAAAAAACACGGGCTCAGCCACGTTGCGCCAGTCTCTTCTCTCTTACGCAACCTGGCTGCCAACCCCTCCTAGCCACCACATAGCGCCAATCTCTTCCCATCCGATGCAACCCGCCCACCAAAAACCACTTGCACCACCGGCCACTCGGGGAGGGAGTAATACAAAAAATTATAACTACACCTATCCAATATCCACCACCAGACGGCAGCACCGAACATTCATGTCAGCCAAACTCACGACGTGTTTGGGCAATGCAATTATCTGCGGCAGCGGCAATAGACGGCGCAGAGGTGTTACTCACTGCCCAGACACCCGAACTAGGCAGTGAGTAGAGAATTGTTTTTTTTATTTATGTTTCGTTTCTTAAGTGTGTGCACCATATCAGAGGTGATGGCATTGAAGTACTTACCGCACTGAGTGAATTTACTTGGTTACTATTTCCTTGAAAAATACATTTTTCGTGAAGACTGAATGTACATGTGTTACTAATTTTTCTTGATGCGCGCCATGAACCCTGCCAACAATGTCTCGTTATACTATCACAACAATGTCTTGGTAACTAACAATGCAAATCGTTGCTGTACAGATGTTTTGACGAGTCCAGCAACAATGCGCTAACACTGCCCTTTATTGCAACAATGGTGCACATGTGTTTGACCAGATCTCATCAAACGCTCCTCATCGCTTTCCCCGCTAGCAAATTATGACGTTGGATAACGTACTTTTCAAGCCAATTATTAGCAAGAATTTAAACCCTACAAATTCTGGTAATTATGAATAACTACTTTTCACGCCACCTACCTGTCGATTACTTTCGTCGTCGTGGTTCAGCAAGTCGTAACGAAAATCCTGTGGTACAAAATAAACATTTCTATGGTAAAACAAGCCTGTGGACTGGCCAACATCACAATACACTGCTGAAGAACTACAGAAAGATGACTGGTTAAGAAAACACAGCTAGGGGAAACACAATTGAGATGCCTCACCAAATCAGCCGATCTCCTGGGTTGATCACGACGGGGTGTCTTCTCGTGTGATCCAGTCGACGATGGCTTGGAAGATCCAGCCTTACAAGACGGTGATGAGGATTTAAGCAACGACTTGCTGGGGGGAGGCGACGGGACCCTCGACTCGGACGAAAGCGCGGCCAACAATTCCTTCCTTCTCTTCATTTGATCCACCCTGATCCGAGATTGGCGCTGCTTGTGCAAGATGAGGATCCATGTGGCTGCGTCGATGGTCATGCACACCTTGCATGGACGGGTGTAAAATTCGCAAGAGCGGTGTTTTTGGCACGCCAAGTGCGGATCCAAACGTCCGACTCGGGCGACGATTCCCGCGCAGCAACAAACGTCAGGCGCCGTGGGGACGAATCCTGGAGGTGCACGGGAGCCAGGACCAGCCGGGAACAGGGAGGAACTCTTCTTAGACGTCTTCTTCCGAGAGCTACGATCTTTCCCCATCCTCCTTTCGTTTTCAGAAAGCACGTAGTTCACGCTGTTTAAAGAGTTGAGGAGCGCACGTCTAAAATCGCCGTCGCGGCCACAGCCTCCTACAGTAAAGGCCGAAACCAGTGTGACCAGATTTGAAAATGAAAAAATGCTACATCGCATTATTTAAGCAATTAAAAAATGCTACTCAAAAATGCTACTTTTTAGAATAAGTTAAAGTAAAAAAAAAAAAAGTAAGTAAACTAGAAGTAAATCCGGTTAGATGCAGAGTATATACAGTAAACGTACTAATAGAGGTAGAATAAGAATCAGCTTCAGTAGGTCCTGCCATCTCAACACTAACTGGCAAAGTTGCAAACTAACTGACGAATTTTCAAATTCTGCCAACTGATGGCGGAACTTACCGTAACTATTTGTGTCGCGTTTTTGCGTAGCATTGCGGAAGGCAAAGCTGTTTCTCCCTTTACTGTAAAAGTGTCTGTAAGAGGGCGCAAAATTCGCATATAGGGTACTTTACCTCTGGATGCGACAGGCTGTAGGGGCATGCCCGTGGATGAGTTGGATGCTGGAGTGGCAGCGATCCTGGTGGCCTGAGCTGAGATCAGCAAATTGTAATGTCAGCAAATTACGACGTCAGCAAGTTATTTCGCTTCCTTGTTTCATAAATGTTTGCGTCATACTGTTTAGGATTGGATACTGTTTAGGATGTATATGATAAGCGCGCGAAGCGCGCCCCCTCGGACGGTGTTTCATACTGGAAGCCTCGCACGTCCACACTTTGTTTCATGCTGGCACCTGGTACGTCCAGCCGTACGCATCCACAGGTAAAGTATCCTTACTCAAAATTCGGGCGTTCGGCACTCGGGCGTGTACAATGTTTGATTTCTATGTAAAAAATTTCTACCAAAATTGCTACTAAAATGCTACCTTTTGTGGAAATGCTACCTTTATTGCTACCGCACAATTTTGGGGTCAAAAAATGCTACGGTAGCACCAAAAAATATAATATATATATTTTATTATGATAAAGATTATTATTATTATTATTAAAAATGCTGCATCGGGCCCCGAAACTGGACACGCCAAAAAAGGCGCCTGAAATCCACCATAAACATAAAGGGGAAAGCAGTTACAGTATGTGCTGCCATCTCAACACCAAGTGGCTAAGTTGTAAGGTAACCAACGCAAATTTCAAAATTCTGCCAACCGATGGCGCTACTTAGGAGCCATTCAAAAGCCACGTGGCCGTTTTTTTAAGCCATTTTTAACCCCTTCTTCCCCTGTGTAGTCATCTGTGGCCAGATTTTGAACCCCCCCAAAAAAAAAACCACGTGGCTCACAGCCCCCCCCCCTCCATGTACTAAAAAAAATTACACCTTAAAGTGGCACTATCACCGATGAAAGCAGACGAATTCTGACATCTAGCGCTGTGTAGTACCATCTAGCTCTTGCTTGCAGCAAGCGAAGGAATGCATAACGGCATTTTTTTTAACGAAACAAACAAGCCACGACATCCTTAATTATTGAGTGAAAATTTGGTTCATCCTCGGGCACCTGCGAGCAAGCAATAATTGTTAACAATATTAATGTCGCTAGATGGCGCCACGGCGTTTTCGTTCGCATTTCAATCGGTGATAGTGCCACTTTAATGTGTTTTCGCCAAATGCAGTACCACTTCATATAAAATTTGTGTTATGGTACCGTACCAAATATGGTGAATTGATAGTGTTCGCCGTGATAAACCTAACAAAGTACCCCCATACTCCACTTTCGCTTTTAATGAACGCAGCTGTTTGATTCATCGTGCGAAATATTTTCACCAATTTTTTTGGCGATCTGCAACGGAAACTAGACAAAACTTCATTCAAAATTTGTAACTGAGACGGAAAGTAGAAAATTGTTAACGTAATATATTCGTCGGCCATCACTGCATTAATTTGTCCCAGTGAAGCACTCGACATTTTATCCGTATATTATTTAAATGAAATTAGTACGAGTAAAGAAAACAGTTTTACGTTGTTGAAGATACACGCCGCGGTATCTTTCACCACTTTGTGGGAAATTCAGTTTGGTTGACTGGGGCTGAGACGTTAAGGTCGATATAGTAACAATATAAGAACAATGGAAGGTTGACTGACATGCTTATTGCTATGCTTAGAGACTCTTGTACGGTAAATCTCCAATCATTTGAGATAATGTCTTTCCCTTCAATGCAATAGCCACGTGGTTTACTTGGAAACCCCCTCCCCCCATTGTGGTTACTTGTGGCCGAAAGCCAACCCCCCCCCCCCGGCCGACCACGTGGTTTTTGAATGGCCCCTTACCGTACTTATATCGGGCGCCTTTTACGTAGCATTGTGGAAGAGAAAGGTGTTTCGGCCTTTACTGTAGGAAGGCTTTGGTTTGAACTCTTTTGTATGAGGAGGGAAGTGTGGTGGCTCAAAGAACAAACACGTTTTCAACTTTTCACAATACCTCTGCTTTTACCGACAGTCTATTTTTATAGCGAGTTTACTTTTACAGCAAGTCTGTTTTTACTTTGAAACACAGAATCACACCTGTATTTCTGCAGAAATACCACAGAAAGACCCCTGGATTGTTGCATAAAATATCGCAAAACCAATTTTGAATCACCCAAGAACTGCTGCTGAATTGCCTCGGGACTTCAGCACAAATGTTGCGGAATCTACCAGAAATTCTGCAGAAATAAAAACAAATTCACCCAAAACTACTACAGAATTCCTCTAAGGCCGCTGTAGCAATACTCCAAAGCTGCTGCAGAACCAACCCAGGACTCCTGCAGAATTAACCAAGGAATGTTGCCGATTCACCACAGAACTGCTGCAGTAATACTCCTGAACTGCTGCTGAATTACCCCAAAACTGCTGAAGAATCACAGAATTACGCCAGGAATGCTGTTGAATCACCCCAAAATTGCTACAGAAAGACCCCAGAACTGGTGCAAAATCACGGCAGGATTGCTGCAGAATTGCCCCAGGAATTACTACAGAAACTGCTGCAGAATAACCCTCCCCAGAATTGCTGAAAAAATATCCCCAGAACTGCTGATCAATCCTGTCGTATGTATGTATGCATGTATCTCAATATCATGTTTACCTACAACGTTCGGGAGAACTGTACTGCTTTGGCAGATATTGGTGTCGAATGGACGCAGCAACAGGCGCTTGAAAGAAACGTTTTTACTTTTCCTAAAATACTTACTTTTAGGTTAGCAAATTTATTAACTTATCTCAATACTTATTTTAGCCTATTTATCCGTAATCCTTCATTATTTCCTAATTAATCCTTAATTTTATCCTAAAATATTTACCTTTCGGGTAAGTAAACTATTGACCAACGGATTATGGCAAACTGGGGCAAACGTATCACCGCACACGGTCAATGTTACTGTGGGCGAAGCGGCCGCTACGTTGGATTTTTCAGCTCTGTGCTCAGTGAGCGTTTCCTTAACACAGTCTTTGACCTCATTCCTAAAGTTGGTCCGAAGTGCCCGAATTTCATCCACTAAAGTACCCATTGAAACACTAATCAAGTTCATCACTTCAAGAGGAATGCCAGAATTGGCTGGGGAGGAAGTGGGGGGCGTAGCAATGGGAAGGGGCAACACGTTCGTCGAAATTTGAGTCGAGTCACTAAGAATTGGACCAGAATTGGCCACTAAAATGTCTGAAGGCGTAATCACAGGCACATTAGGGCCGGAATTATTGTCAACAGACCTAGAACTAGGGTCAGAAGAAAGGGCATTTTCTTTGCGTCTGGCCACGGACGCCTTTCTATGGTCAGTTTTCCGCCATGTTCGCAAAATGCCTTTAATGACAGAGTCTGCATGCAGAAGGCAAATATCACAAGGGTTATTAATAAAATGACATGTCCTACACTTACGACATACAGGATGACGGTCCCTTGGGGTCTTTTTATGGGTGCACGGCCAGGGTTTGGTCTTGGGCCTAACTGCACCGAGTGCAACTTTCGACGCCACCATTTCCTTTTTACACTGGGAGCTCATTAAACTTTGCCCTAACGCCTGTTCCCCGAAAAGTAACCCGAAACGAAATGCACACCACACGTTCGCAATACTTAGGCCTATAGTCTGACACACGAAAAAGTCTAGCAAATGGCGAAAGTCAAAACCTTGCCTACTCGCTCTTGCTGGCGATAGAGTCACGGTTTTAGCAATTTGCTTTTGCTATATTATATTGTTACACCTAGACACACTGTCGCGCTAAGTTACGCAACAAACATCGCGTCAATTCAATTGTTGAGGACGTAAACCATTGTTGCGCGACGCCATACAGTCAGTGTCTCATATCCTGAAGCATAGGTTGGGCACATTTCGGGTGCGTGTGGAAAACTAATAATGCGGTACAAAAAACCTAAATCATTGTGGCAAAATGGGGAGCAATGACCCATCTGACAAAAATTAACTCGTGTAGGAATGTCAGCTAGCAAAACTGAGTACCGTCAATAACGTTGCAAATGTGTTTCTAGCTACTACTATAGTCCGCATTAATTCTCATAGGGTGATTATTCACCGATAACGAGATAACGGGAAGGCTTCCAGCTGTGAAATTGCTTACCTTTTCTGGTTTACAGTCTGGGGGTGTAACGGGAATGGCGTGGGAGGACGCGTAAATACGAAAGTAATGTTATAACCATTGTTAGTTTTGTCGGCATCGTCTCTGATTGGACGGCCAAAATTCGGACAATGACAACGTCTATACTGACGTGCGTATCTAGGCACGCGCTAGCACGTCCTCACAAATGTAAACAACGTTGCCAAAGAAATTGTGTCTACGTCCAGTTCACGAAAAACAAATAAAATATCATTGTAAAGCCAAAAACTGGTAAAGAGGCCACCAAGTTGAGAATGGCTCGGCCTCACAAAGGAGTGATATGAAATTAAAATATTGGAAAAATGGCGACTCAAGCTATTGTTGACGTGGCACATTATGACACATCCGCAGGCGAGTTGAGTTGAGTCTAACACACAATTAAAAAAAAAGAAATGATACCATACCAAAAACCAAAACTGGTGAAAGAAACCGCCAAGTTCCAAATGGTTCGGCCCTTCGGCGATCGGCGACTAGCCGACCTGGCCAGTCCGACACTGCCGTGTTCAACGAATGAAAAGCATTTTAATGCGAAAACACGCATAAGGACTAGGAAGGGTACATTGCATCCACTTACACCTAGCCTGGATTAAAATTCACATAACTCAAGTTCAGTGAATTAATTATAATATAATAAATCAAAGTTTGTCGCAGTAGCAACTGGTCTGGCAAGGACCGGGGGGTCGCTAACAGCCAGCCACAACTATATCCTTGTTTTCTGTAAAATTAACGTCTTTAAAAGATAAGAAATACGTTATATTGAATTTCAACAATAACATAAAATGAAAAATGAATAGAATAAAACAATGGCCGGGAATGTGGAATAGACGTAGGTGGGGTTGGGGACACGAATGCCTTACCACCAAGGTTAGACCTGCCAGGGACACGTTGGTCCCCGATGGCATCGCCAAACGTGTAGAAATTCAGGGGAAGGATGGCCAAGGTGCAGACAAGGGAACGTTTAAATAATGAAGCTAAACATAAAATATTAAAAAATTAAAAAAATCGTTGTTAATTGTACAATCTGGCAAGACAATCAACATGGTAGGCCTAAAACAATTTAAAATTTTCAATCATAAAATACGTGTAAAGAAATAAAAATAGCAAGCCAAAGGCTTTAGTCACTTTTAAATATGTGTAAAAGAAATTTAAAAAAAATAATAAGCCTAGGCTCTAGTCATGTTTCATCACTAAGTCCACCTAATGTATCTCGAGAGATCAATTTTCCTTAGTCTGTTCTTAAAAATGGTTTGGGATGGAGCCATTACCACGTCTGGGGGTAGTGTATTCCAAACATTAACAACTCTGTGGGAAAAGAAATACCTACAGCAATCCCTTCTAACATTTCTCACAACGAGTTTAAGAGGGCGGCCTCTTGTACGGTCACAACCCCTAACTTTAAAGAAACGATTGCAATCTACACTAGTGAGATTATGTAAAAGTGAGTATGTTAAGTTTAGGTCAATTTTTAATTTCCCAAATTCAAGAGAGTCTAAATTCAATATTTTTTAACGTTTGGAATAACTCTTGTTTTTAAGACCAGGCAAGAACTTGGTGAAACACTGCTGAACCGACTCAATGTGGTCAACATCCTTAACCAAATGCGGTAACCAAACTAGGCTAGCATACTCAAGAATTGGCCTTACAAAAACTATAAATGCCCAGATTAAAGTTTTAGCATCGCCAGAAGTGAAACAACGTCTTATCATCGCCATTCTTTGCCTAGCAGTTTTTACAATGTGGTTACAATGGGAACTAGGTTTTAAATCACTACTGAGCCACACACCAAGGTCCTTGACCTCAACAACATGATCCAGTACTTTACTAAGTAACTGATAGTTCATTTTGCTATTTTTGCCCCCTATAAGGAAAACCTTACACTTGGAGCTTGAAATTGGTAACTGCCATTTGTCGGATCAGATTTCAAGAGTTGATAAAGCTAATGTTAAGGCCAAATGGTCCTTTACATGTTTAACACGATTGTAGAATTTAATATCATCAGCAAATTTAGGGGTCTTTACAAGAGAGTACTCAAGCTTCAGATCGTTAATATAAATGAGAAATAGCAGGGTCCCAATATGGATCCTTGTGGTATGCCACAGATAACGCAAATTTCGCCAGAAACGGCTGATACCACACAAACCTGCTGTGTTCTGTTTGCCAAGACATTTTTAATCCATTTAAGAATGTTTCCTTCAAAACCAATATCTTCCAATTTATAGCAAAGCTTGTGGTGTGGTACAGAATCAAATGCCTTAGCAAAGTCAATTAAAATAACATCAACTGGCTCCCCAGATTCCAAAGCCTTAGACCAGTCATCAAAACACTGAAGCAGTTAAGAACAGTAGATCTCCCTGGTATAAAACCAAATTGGTCATCAGACAATAAGCCCTTTTTTTTTGGTTTGTAATCCGTATACCTTTTTTACGGATATGGCGTCGCGCTACAAAGGTTTATGCATGTAGTCGATTGTTGCTGGCCACTTTGAAACAATTCAACTCAGCTCTGAAAGCCTGCATCTATGAAATAAATACGTCATTCTATCGTTTCTAGCTGTCAATTTCGAGGCCGATACAACGTACCTTAGTTTGGTTTAAATCTATACGCTTTTAGCTGAAACACGGATTCTTTCATTTCATTTCGTTTATTATCCCAGAAGACATGTTCCAAAACCGTACTCACCTAAAAACAAACAGTGCACGAAGAATGGATCTGGAGTTTAATGAGTGGCATTGTTCGCTAATTACAATGGTTAAAACAATGTAATACAATCAAAATGATCGTTCCGGAATGGCTCGACCAATTGAAAAAGTGGTTTCTCTGAGGATGAAGCCCAGGGAAATTTCTGGCTTAGATCATGTTTCTAGGTAGGTGCAGTAGTTTTTTCTGAAACCGTATTACACAAGAAGAAGAACAACAACAACAAGTGAACAGTTTTCAAATTTACGTATGGCTCCCTACATTTACTCTTGCGCGGAATTGCATAAAAGTTGATACAAATAGACCTTTCATACCTATCTACTATCTGGCCAAGTTTGGTTGAAATTTATTGAATAGGAACGGAGAAATTAATAGTTTTAGTTTTGCTGGAAAGAGGGACTTCAATCATATATATAGCCGTGTATGATAAATGGAAATACGAAGGAAATGTTAGTGTACCTTGCAGTGTGAGGGCCTTTTTTTTTGCTGGAACCTACTCAAAAGTGTGTGCGCTATAAGATTCTGAAGGGTTCCAGTTTGAAAACCTTGAAAACCTTGAGCGACAAAATGACGCCCAATTTTTACTAAATTTTTGCCATTTTGGCCTATTACGCAAAACCGTTAGTGTTACACAAAAACTGTTTGGATATAAGCTATTTTACAATAACGTCATCTACAGTAACGTACAATAATGGTGGTACTTCTTCCACTTAACATCTGCCGCCGGGGAATTTGGGTGGGTGGATGCCTCGAGCATCGTCTCTATATATTATTATTATTATCTACAATGTAGGTCCCATATCTTTTTTACATATGTCACGGTTCTCGAGAAAAATGGTCATGTTGGGCCATTTTCGGCCATTTTGGCCTATTTAATGCTAGTAGATGTCTTAATTTATGAATACAACTGAAACTTTCAATTGCTGTTGCGTCCCTTATAACTCAGGTGGATGACTCCAATTTGATTCATTCCAAAGGTAAGAATGTCTTCTTTGAATCAAGGGCAATGAAAAGGATCTACCATTATTAGGCACCATTTTTTTTTGCAAAAACGGTGCACCTTTTTGCAATATTGAAGTGTAGGGCCCCTTAACCCTCCCCCCCCTCCACCAAAAGAAAATTCACTGTAAAATAAGACTGACTGTAAAAGAAGATTCCCTGTAGAAGAAGATTCACTGTAGAAGAATGTTCACTGCAAAAACAGGCTTGCTTTAAAAGTAGGTTCACTGTAAAAGCCGGCTTGCTGTAAAAACAACCTTTCTGTGAAAGCTGGCTCACTGTAAAAGCAGGTTCAGTGTAAAATCAGCTAGGCTTGCTGTAAAAGTAGGCTGACCGTAAAAGGAGAGCTGCTGTGAAATCGTGTTTGTCCCTATGAGCCGCCGTAGGGGAGTGCTGACCCGCATTTCAGGGTTAGCGAGCTGGGGATTGGCTTTATCAATTAAATCACTAGAGGTCAAAAGTATGTGAGAACAAAAATTCAAACATTTACAGGTAATGTGTATTTCGTTTAACAATTTCGATGTAAACGAGTGTAGCCAATATCACATGACACAACAGAGGAGCTACAGAAAAATCACAGGTAGAAAACATAGCTAGGGGAAGCAAAAGAGGTTACTAACTGAACAGAGGGCAAAAAAGGCATGTCAATAAAAATAAACGAAACGAACACACTGGATAAAATCAAATCTAACTTGAAACTGAAAGTTGTGGGCAGTACCAAGAAAGTACAGTACTAATTGAGCATCAGTTCCACATTTCCATAACGTTCAACTAAGTTATTTTTTTATTTACTGTATTATTGTCTTTTTAGCTGCAGTTTCTAATTAAACGTAATTTTTTTTAGATATATTTTTTTAGATTCCTCCCAGCGCCATTTTTCTCGATCCTCCACATCAAGTTTGGCCCCAAAAGTCTATTGCCGTACCGTTAGTCAACCCCTTGGTAAAAATTCGTTTTAAAATGTGGCGTCTAGGAGATTTTCTGCTGAATATAGGGGAACTTTGTTTACGTTCAAGAACGTATATGATCCTTTGCGCGCCCACAATGACCTTGAAGTTTCATCTGTGTGTGGACACTTACTAATTTTAATTGTTTGCTAATAATTACCATAAGATCAAAAATCTAAAAGACTAATGCGGTAAAATTTAAAACTAATTATGCCACTAGATCGCCGAAGAAAAATTGTAATATGCTAGCCTAAAAAATTACAGAGTGTGATGTAAAAATACGAAAATCATTCCGGTTTGTGACGACATTTTCTTTAAGTTGATGCTTTTTCGTAATATTCCCAAAGCCAACTGAGACAGTCTGCGTTCATCGCTGCGAAGAACGCAGCTACTGTTTCAGTTTGCCTTGGCGGTGGTAAATGCGTGGATGGCAATCTGCGCGTGGCTGTTAAGGCAGGCGGAATGTTATAAGGCAAGCCGGGTGTCCCTTTAAATTCTGACCGCCGTGAGAGATAGGACAAAAATACAGGTGCCACATTTAAAACTGAAATCGGGCACGAGGACCTCTCAATAATTGTTAGATGTTTTCTTAAAAAACTACATCCGGTCGTGTATCGACGAAATTTAATAAAAATGGTCAAGCGACTACTGTCCCTTTAATCCTACTAAGGCGAAAAAGTCGGGCTCCGAACAGGCCGTGGCACTCTACTCGGCTGGTTTTAGACTAGAACCTGATGGTGGCTAGAACATTTTAATTCCGCCTCATCCGGCCATGAAGTTGATTGACTGCCAGGTTGACCGATATAAGGGGAAACTGTCTCTGGAAAACAGGAGGCAACTGATGGCCATAGCAGCATTAGCGGCAGTGAGGTTTTCTCTCAACTGGCCTTGCGCGGAAGATTTCCACAGAGTTAGGAAATATTATATTATCTTGTACGATTCCGCACGATACTAAAATGGCGGCGCCCACGTCGTGTATCCTACGAGGAAGCTGTTAACAAGAAACGAGGACAATGTTTCCTGCTTAACAACAAACCGGGACAGCAGTAGTAATCGTCAAACGATGGCAAACATGTGCAAAATGGGCGTTCAGTTGGAAAATGGCGAAGTCTTGTTGTTAAGCGTGAACGGACTTAGCGGCCCTAACCACGTTGTGGCCGAAGAAACTCAAGAAATTGAAATCCAACCCATGAAAAGAGACGACGGTAGAATTGAAGAAATACCGGTATTGGTAGATTTCAGCGATGCACAGGGGAAGGTTACAGGAATTAGGTTTAATGGGGAAAGGAATGGCTTATGTGGTACCGTTGTATTAAGTAAAGATGGTGGGGGACCCCACGAAACATTTTCTGTCGGTGCGTGCGAGTCCATGACTAAGTCGTCTGTTGAACAAAGTGTTGAAGCTGTGACCTTAAGCATAGAGGATGACGATTGCTTGCGGGAACTCGAACAAAACAGTCAGTTAACAGCTGAAGAGCAGGAGCTATTAGACAGTAGTAAGGAAGAGTTAGAGGCCTTAGAGTTTCGCGAGTTAGACAAAGATAACACATTAATGACTCCGCAAGAACTGGAGAGCATGCCTGAGCGAGGGTTGGAATTCGAGGAATCCGTCGG
>JAHWFP010010079.1:9334-22105 GCA_023313725.1 Lithobius niger | reverse complement strand
CACTTAAATATGGTAAATGGTGTTACAAGCATGAAACAGGGTAGAGCAGAAATGGAAGGGCCTCTCTTGTTAATTACAGATGGTAAATACTGGGCAATGAAACTTTGTATGGTAAGTAGGCAAGGAGGAGGGCCATTAACCATGTGTCGATCACTGACCTTAACGCAGATGTTCAAGGTCATCATGATGCTAACTTTTTAACCATGCTTCGTAGAACTCCAGTGTACGGTTAGGACCTTGTAGACATTGGCAAGGCTAAACAAAACCAATTTCGGTACGTTAGTTCAGGAATAACAGAAATTACAAGCATCATTCTGTTTTTTCTGACCGAATGGCTTTATTGCCAAACATTTCTGTTGTGGCCATTAGCTACACCACGCATAGGAAAGTAATGGTGTTGGCAGTGTACACAAATTGGCTAAGCAAGTAATTCGCAGCAGCATCCTGCCTACACGTGTAGACCCTGACAAAAAATGTTGAATGTATTATAAATCTCTAACATGAAGGCTAATCATAATCAGTATGTTAGTTATTTGAAGAGCAAACATGCAAAACAAATTAAATCCAAAACTTACCTTTTTTGCAAAAAAAGATATATTTCTACCCAAGCATCAGTAGCATAGCCTGCAAAAATTGTGATTGTACGGAAATGCACCTCTAGTGCAAGTGATGACAAAACAAAAAAAAATTGGAACTATTGCAGAATGCAGGCTCTGAATCAATGTGAAGAATGGATTTAACTTATTTTGAAAACACTGCCTTTTTCCCCCAAAGTCCAATCGATGCATATGCTATAACATTCTAAAATCTAATCTAAGAGAGATAGACGTTTAGTGTCACAGGGAAAGTTGCCTAGCATATTACTTTCACACTCCAGAAATGCAATAAATTTGTTTCAATTTTTTTGCATTTTTTTTTTGACCAAGTCAGACAGGATTATTCATTTTTTCCCTAAGTTGTAGGATTTAACTTGGTTTGTTTGAAAATGCTGCTTGTGATTTAACTTGATTTGCATGAATCATGAATTTTGCTTGGCCCGCAAAAGGCAAGTTTTCACTTTTTTGGCGCAGATAGAAATGTGTGTGGGTTCCATCCTACAACAAATGTAAAAAAGCTATCAAACTCAATTTGTTTGAAAATGTGATTTAACTTGTTTTGCAAGTTTGCTCATTAACTCAGATCATACTCCAACCATGTGAACCACCTTCATTAAATCGGCAATCCAATATTGCGTTTTCCCTCGTAAACAGCAGGCAACCATTCTCTTGTCTATACCGCAGTATCATAAGATTAAAAATGTTGAGTTGTCCCATTTTTCATGTACTGTGACGAGCCCTGTTCACTAAATTGTATAATTGTGCTAAATTGAACTGCAGTTATACCTTGAAATCGTTACCTACAATTAAAAATTCAGTCAAATGCCCATGAAATAAATGACTTACTGAATCGGTAAAGCCAACAACGTGTTTTTCTTTTTTGGGGTAAAGCAGCAACTTGTTTCCAATTCGGCTTCCACGCCATTTCAGTAAGAGTAGAAGGGCCACTTCTTTAGAATAGATTAGATTAAATTAGATTAGATTAGATTAATCCCGTTTCCAATACTACGACGAGTCCATGTCATATAAATTTTACAACTGTGTTAAACTGAACTGAAATTTAATCCAATATTAGATTTTCCATTTTGAGAGAGTAGCAAGCCTTTCTGGATTTCTGTTGTCCACAACCAGTATCACGTAAGATTTAAAACGTCGAGTCTTCCCAATTCCCACAAGTGCAGGTCTTTAATTGTTAGATTGTATTAAATTAAACCGTAAGTTTATCTGAAAAATTACACGTGATGCATTTGAAACGCTCACAGTTACACTGTCAAAAAAAAACCTACCAACTTAAGTCATATACCAACTATGAAATGCACTCTTCTGAAATTGGTAATGTTTTTTTTTCCTTTTGAGAAGACAGCTGCATTTCTCCAGGTCTGTTGTCAAACACCAATATCATATCCGACAAACAGTGCTTAGTCATCCCAATTCCCATATAACGTATTGTGATAGGGAGTGCAATTTAATTAATATTATGTGATTGTGTTAAAATAAAGTAAGATTATATCTTTAGAAAATTACACTGTATACGTCTTTATGCCTTTTGAAATATGCACACAGTCACACTGTGAAATAAAAAAAAAATAGCCAATTAGTCATATTTATACTTTAAAAGCACTTTCTGGGATTAGTAAATGCTATTCGGCATTAATAGACCACTTTCTAAATACTTTTTTTAAACCTCAATACCACATCTGATTAATGGAGCCGAGTCATACCATTTCCCATTATACTGCATTTAGTGCAACTTATTTTTTTTATTGTGCGATTTTGTTAAATTGAACCATAATTTTGCTTTTGGCAATTACACAACATGATGCTTTTTGAAATATGTACAGTTTCATTGAGAAATAAAATAATTTTGAAATCGAGTCATAAGCCAACAGTATAGACCACTTTCGTTGTATCAGTAAGACCAACTTCTCGTTTTCCCCTCTGGGAAGGCAACAACATTTCTTCGATTTTATTATCTGTACCCCAACACCATATCACATTAGGAACAACATTCGAACAAGCATCTGAATTTTCATGTCCAACACTCAGAAGAACCGTGACATCAGTAGTGGTACTATCAGAGAACTGGTAAACATAGTAAATGTCTGCTGAATACTTATAGCCTAGACTAAGGGCAATCATATTTACCATACCAGAGTATGACCGCTTTGACCATACGTTTTTTTCGTGATCGTATGATGCTTCGACAAGATCATTTTTTGATTTAAAGATACAACAAAGTTTATCCTCGAGAATAACGAAATTTTCGGCAAAAAAACTCCTAATATTCCCAGGCAGTTTGGTTATCGACCCCCAAGGAGTACTAGTATTTTTTAAAGTAATAAAATCGATGTAAATGGAACCAGCACTCTGTCTCAGCCCATGGATGACATACAGTTTCTCGGCACTGGCTAATATTACGGACCCAGGACTTGAGGAATGTTGTAATGGTGGTAGTTCAGTCCAAACCTCTTTAGTACTTCTGCAGTACATCGCCTCTTGACCACTACCTGGTTCCCGGCCCTCAGCAACATACAACTTATCTTTAAACATAGCCATGCTGACGCCTCTGTACGTGTCGAATTTTGTGCTTCCCTTGTATTCAATGGCATTTTCCCCAATGTCGTATTTCAGACTGACAGCTTCTGATTCGGGAGCACCTCCTAACATTATTATGTGATCCTTATACTGGCACATCGCGAAGTCTCTAAGACTATGAACAGGAATTACTTGCATACCAAGCCAGATCATAGAATCGATATCGAACTGCTGAACGCAACAACACCTTTCTGCCTTTTCAACAAAGCTCCTGCGATTGATTATCTGTTTTGTTCGATAATCGCTAAAGATGGTTAATCGCCTTTTGGAATCGATTACTTTTCTGATGGCACGAAGCATACTTGTCACTTTTGGAAATCTAGAGACTTCGTCATTCGCTAAGAGAGACATGACACAGTTTTTGGAGAAGGAGCACTCTTTCAATGATACGAACACAGTTTTCTCAAACTGGAGATATGCTGAGTCCTGGTACAGCCAACTCACAAATCCCAATAGCAATTTGTCCCACAGTGGTATTTTATTCTTCAGAAACTCGAAAAGATCTTTGACTTGCATAAAGTTGAGCTGGAGGAATTTGTCACTCGCTCGGAAATTTGGGATGTCCTCTGGCACGGGCGTAGCTTTTGAACGGAAATCAGTGATGTAGGGAAAGTTGCAGATATAGTCAAGGAGGTTTTTCAGTATTGAAGACTTTATTTCTTCATGGTTATATTTGACACCGATGTCCCAGATGATGCCATATCCAGGCCCCTCCATTTTGTTCCAGTAGTCAAATGTTGCTGAAACTATCAACGTATTGGTGAAATGCTGTATTCGTCTATTCCACAATGCTTCGTACACCTCGTCGTCAACTTGTTTTGACAGTTGGTCAGCCTGTTCGAAGTATATCGCTACTATTTCTTCTAATGTGTCATATTTGAGCTCCTTCAGTAGTCCAGCTAGAATCTCGCTCTTGGTTTCTTCAATCTTGCTAGGGCGGAACATGCGTCTTATAGGAGATTTATTCAACCATCTTTCAAACAATTCAGCTACGTAAGAATGAGCCTGTTCTATTCCTTTTTTAGAGGTAGACTGACTCAGCACTGCAAGGGCGTCTTCAAAAGAGTTAATCTCCTCATCTGTAAAGAGAGACAATTTTCTATTACTACTGCATCTACCAGGAGACCAAAAAAAAAAAAAGAAAATGAGTAGCAATTCAGTGATCCTTGAAGGTTAATGGCACATTTTGAAAAGATGGCATTGATCACAAAAAAATTTCAATTCCACAAGCAAAGCCATTTCAGTTGCCGACTCCTTTGGTAAAGAAAGCTGTCTTACAATGAACACTCCAATGTGCAAAAGAAACTGGTGCTTTACATACAGAAACTTCTTAATGTAGAAGGCTTCTTTACAGTAAACTGAGCGTGAAGTGTGTCAAAATTCCTTTGGCAGTGTCTAAGAACACTATAGAAACTAAATTGGACATGAAATTAAATTGGACATACCTAAATGTTTCCTGTGTAGTTCACGTGCATAAACACTGCACAATATAACTATAGGTTTTATACTATTCAGCGAAATAGGTTTGGTTTCTGGTTTTAGTTCGGTTTGGTGTTTGAGACTAACAAAAAGGGTTAGAATCAGTTTTCTTCACAGGAAGACGACTTACTCAAGCTGAAATAAACTGTGGGATGTCTGAGCTTGAGATGTCCTCGGTGATGTTTAGACTTAAAAAATGCAAACCTTACTTAATAGAAGTATCATCATCTACAGTGACCACCCAACACTTTAAAAAATTCAGTCATTGAAAGTGCCAGAAGGCAGGTTAGCATGGTGGATCCTTGAGCTTCAACGGTACGACTGTGCAATCAAATACAAGAAGGGTATCCTGCATGATGCACCAGATGCCAACTCCATGATGTTTGAAGTAATCAGACAAATGAGGAGGTGCATGAAATTACAAGATGGAGATAAATGCGACAGACCGACCAACAAAGATTAGCAATATGCCTACCATTAATCCATCACTCGAAGAGACAAGCAATTTAACTACGCCAAGGGCTGACAAGAGCTATTTGTTTCACGATCTACTTGTCAAGGCACATGCTCCACATAATGTAGGGCCAAAGTGGCTGCATGGTCACAGCAAACTAAAAAATTGTTGTACTAATAGCCTTCAGAACCGTTGCGTAGAAGTGGCTCATGGCTCTTTGTTGACAGAGCATGGAGGAAATCAGAAGACAGTACTGAGGCTGTACGAAACTGTAACTTGGAAAGGATGACATTGTCAGGGAATGTCATTGTCATGTAACTTGGCAGGGAATTTTGACAGTGCTCATTAGTCTGCTTCCGTGTACAAAATCTTGTTTTCGTTGATCTTTGTTATGGTTGATGAATTGTTAGAGTACCTAGACTGTAAGCTGGACACATGTTGCTGTGTTAGAAATTCATTTAAATGTACGGATATGTGTAGAAATCAGGTTTGCAGTAACTATTTGCAATGCGAATGTTGCCGTTTCATCAGACGCAGACACAGATTCAGATGAAGAGTAAATGTTTCTACAATGTATGCTCTGTAAGGTAATGCAATGTGTGCTTTATAAGGTGCACAATGCTTGTTATGTATGGTAATTACTCACTGAAAACTACCTGTATTATGAAGTATATGATGAAATTGCATTTTCATTTCAAATTACATTTAAGATTTATATTTATATTTATTAAACAGAATGAAGCCAATACAAACCTTATAAAGCAATACAACGTAATTCGCCCGGCGGCCATCTTTGTGACGTCGTAATGTCACTAAGCTGCCGAACTATACAAAGTATCATCCCAAACATTGATCCTGGCTTTATGCTGGATCGAAATTTGTATGACACTTTTACTCCTTACAAATGAAATCAAGCCTTAGCATGGAATACTACGATGCACGCCCGGAGGCCTTCTTTGTGACATTGTACCGTCTCTAAGCTACCGAATTTTACAAAGTACCATCCTAAACATTGGTCCTGGCTTCCTGATGAATCAAAATTAGTAGACTAAATTTACTCCCGTGAAGTAACACCATACCCGCTCTCTGGCTCTACGTCTAGTTCAGTCAAAATTCCATAACGCTTGTATTACACGCCAAGTTCATGTTGGGAAAGATGTACAAAACAACACAACAAACTTTCAGAAAAAAACTGCAGAATGGCTACCACACCAGCATTGTTAGCACTTAATTTAGTTTTAGTCTACGCCTTATGGGTTGCGTTGGTCAGTGGCTTCTTTGCATAAGGACAATGCTTAAAACAATACATCACACTGGGCACTTGCATAAACTTATCGAAGAACTCGGCACTGAAGCATCGTTCTCATCGACTCCAAGAGCCGGTTTTTCTGCTGAATCCATCGACTAAAGATGGCGGACCCCCAGTAGTACTTCGTTAAGTATATTTAAGTAAACGTAATTGAGAACTAGTGGAGATAGTAGTCACGCTGCATCTCCACTATGCTAACAGAAGGTAACAGGTCTCTCGACCATAATAACATAACAATCAATAATGTGCTTAGCAGCAGGTATTTAATGTAAATCTGCTCAGCAACGCCTATGACAATGCATAGGTGATTGGTGAGCATATCGTGGTGAGCAAAAACCTTTCTTTCTTGAGACCGGCCACCATCCCTTAAAAAAAATACTGCAGTTTTGACCTAAAAAAAACTGCAGTTCTAAAGTGCAATTTTTGGAAACACAAATGCAGTTTTAATGAGTGTAGTTAATCAACGAAACTGCAGTTTCCCGAAAACTGCAGTCCGTCAGAAACTTCAGATTTTGGAAAACTGCCTAACTAAGAACTGCAGTTTGTATTATATAATATTTTACCTTCGAACTGCAGTTTCCAAAAAATTGCAGTTCTGCATAAAAGCTGCACTTTACGGAACTGCAGTTCTGCATAAAAACTGTACTTTATAAAACTGCAGTTCTGCATAAAAACCGCACTTTATGACACTGCAGTAAATAAAAAATCTGCAGTTCACAGAACGACAGTTATTATGGTACTTATCTTTATTCTGCAATCCACTTCTTATTAGTTTAGCTTATTAGCTTATATAGTATACTACCTATTTCACGTACCTTACTATTCATTGTGGATCACTTACTGACACGATTGACATGTATGAATCAACCTTATATATATACCCACTCACTCGTTACAGTTAATAAGTATGGTTTATGATTTGTATTTTAATTACTTTGAGAACACCATCACATTTAATTAAAACTTCATCACAATTTAGAAAGTGTTCAAAACTTTAAATTTATCAGCAATTCCCACTGCTAGTAAACTGCAGTTTTATGTAGAACCAGCAGTTCCAATCCATATACTGTATCCACTGAATTTTAAAATTACTTTAAATACTTTTTAATGTTAATAATTAAATCAGTTACAAAAATTGTAATTATTAATATTATTATTAATTTAATTTAATTAATTATTATTAATTATTAATATTAAAAAGTATTCAAAAGTAATCTTAAAATTCAGTAGTCTGTGGATTGGAACTAAACTTTCTGAGTAAAACTACAGTTTACTAACAGTTGAAAGTTTTAAGTTGTGTCTGGTCTAATGTGATGGTAGCTAAATCGAAACGAATGATAAATCCAGTGATCTGAGACAGGATTATTTATTAGCTACATAGCCAGTTGCCTATCTTAACATACACAATCAATTAATTTAAATCAGTTCAACAATTGTAGTTATTGGCATTAAAAACTATTTAAAAGTAACTTTAAAATTCAGTTGCCTGTGGTTTGGAATTGCAGTTTCTGTGTTAAAACTGTAGTTTACTAGCGGTTGGAAAAGCTATTCCCTCATTAAAGCGTGATTTAAAAGTGAAATCGGCTCTTGTAGATTGCAGTAGTACGCCTGCTTCTAAACAAATGTTGATGTTGAACTGTAGTTTTAAACTGGCATGTAGTGGGTTGGAATAGGATTGGGGTTACATGCAATCTTGGCCAGCAACTGTTTTCCAAAATCGATTAGCAGAACTTCATAAAAGTGATGTTAAGACAGGGACTTATGCAGCACGAATGGTCAGCTTCAGAAATTTGTTAAATATGACCCTTCATATAGTTTCTTCTATTTATAACTGAACTTACCATTCTCTTCACAATAACTTTAGTTACAACCCGCAACTGCATTAAACTGCATTTTCAGCCCACAATTGCAACTGCATACTGCAGTTTAACTTGTAAGCTCTCTTTCGCACATCTTGAAAATACTTGCACTACAGAACTACATCCACCTTATGAGGAATTAAAAAATAATTTTCTCTTTCGCACATCTTGGCAAATACTTGCACTACAGAACTACATCCACCTTATGAGGAATTTAAAAATAATTTTCTCTTTCGCATATCTTGGCAAATACTTGCACTACAGAACTACATCCACATTATGAGGAATTAAGAAAATTGTCTCTTTCGCACAATTCGTAGTCCTACATCCACCTTAAGAAGAATTTTTTCTATTTATCATAGCTCACTCGGTAAATCCGTTGGTTTATAGGTCTAAGAAGGTTAGGCCGCTGGTTCTATTCTGGGAACTGGTTGTATGTTTATATTTAATGTACTGGTGCCAATTTAAAGATTGATAGAATTATGTCAAACAGCCAAACACTAGAGTACACTTGAACTAGTACACTGTATTGTTACGCATCGTTCATAAAGAACTCTAAATACCCCTCGTCATTCTTATAGATTTTTTCTGTGTGACAATAGTTTTTTTTTAAGATTTATGTTTACCTCTTTTTGGACTTTTGCCTCGTTGGCGGGTAGAGTCAGTTGTACGATATCGTTGTTCATCTTCATACCTTGGTTCCAGTTCAGGTTCATCAATAAAGCTGCTCTTTTTCCGTCCCCATTTTGAGCTACGGCGACTCTTTGGTATTTCAGCATTTTCGTCTAAGTCTTCACTATCCACACTTTTTGCACGCCGAGATCCTTTTGATCCCTTTGATCCTTTTGATCCTCTCGAGTAAGCACTCGGAGAACGAGATACGCCAGGCAGTTCACTAATGTCTTCATTGTGAAATTCTTCCTCATCAGAGAAATCTTCTTCCCCTTCTTCTTCTACTCTACTTTTTTTGCTTTTTTTCTTCTTGGCATTTTTTGGGCTGCGTTCCATCGATTTGTTAGGTCTTATTGAATCTTTCCGAGATACTTTACGTTTCACCTCAGATTTTTTTCTTTTTTTGCTATCCATTTCCGCTTTATCAGGTTCTTTCGACTTCTGTTTTGGGCTTTTACGCCCCTTGGAATTTTCAAAATCTATCTGACTTTCTCTTCTGGATTCTCTCGACCTCGATTTTCGGCGCGGTTTGGGAATTTCAAAATCCTCCTCACTGTCTCTTTGTTTAGGACTCTGTATTTCTTCAGGTGTTGCCGGTTCTAATGGACTATCTTCCGGCTCGGCAGAGTTTCCAGAGTAAAGTGATTCATCATTATCCGGTTGATTTTCGATTGGTCTCGAAAATAAAGGTGCTTTCCGACTTGTTCTTCTTGGACTTGGAGAATCTCTGGAAAATTCAGCTTGTTTTGTTGGTCGAGTCTCACGTTGCCCTTTAGGTTCGATTGGTGTTTCCACAATCTCAGTCTCACTTGGCTTTCTGGATTCCATTGGCGATTCCATTGGCGATTCCATTGGTGATTCCATTGGCGATTCTACTGGCGTTTCCATTGGCAATTCATCGTCTTCCGGTATAGTTAACTTTGTCTTTCTGATGTATCGTTGAGATGGCTCTGGAGTATTTTTTGTTCGTCGAAACTCACGTTGCCCTCGACGTTCGATTAGTGTCTGCCTAATATCAGTCTCACTTGGCTCTGCAGAGTCTATTGGCAATTCATCGCCCGCTGGTTTGGTTAACTTTGACTTTCTGATGAATCGTTGAGGTGGTTCTAGCGCAGGGGGTGGCCTTGGGGGTGGTTCTGTAAGTGGTCTAATACAAAAAAAATATGAGGAATTGTAGAATGGCACAGGTTAGGACTTTTTTAACTTTACTTGATATAAAAAGGACTAATAAGGCAGTCTCAACAAAACAATAAAACAAGGTAAAAGGTTTAACGAATCTAACAGTCAGCATTAGAGTTTCTTCTTGCTGGAATACAGTAGTATGATAAAAAAAAAAGTAGAGATAACTGCCCCGACTGAGATTGAAACCTCACTTCCAACATACTAGAACTATATTTGTTGGTGACTTTTCAAAACGGATAAAGGTTAAAGTTTACGTGTGCAACTTCAGGTTTAAGTTCACATGGAGTCTACGGTCAGGGTCCACCCTGGTATCATATTGGTTAGAACGCCCAGTATGGTATGTGGGAAGTCTTGGGTACGAGTCCCAGTTTGGGAATCTGACTTTTCTTTCTTTCTTTATCATACTAATGTGTTCTCAGAAGGACAGTATGTAATGCCAACTGTTTAATTTGTTAACAACAGTTTCGGTTCAGATTAATTACACAACAATGAACGTCGATGTGAATCTCAATCCTTTGCAAATTAGCAACCGTACAAAAAAGGGAAATAACTAAGCATCGAAGAACAGAAAAATTCTTTTAGATGTCCCCGTTGATGTCAGTCAAAGCAACAACCACACCCTAGAGGTTAGTATCATCGTCCCTATAAAGCAACTAACTGCCGGTTTGATTTCTACGATTGAATAAGAGAACTATGACTGGAAGTTGCTGTGTGGCTAGAAAGGTTATGGTTTGATGGTAAGGTTAAGATTGCAAGAATTTAAGAGCAATGGTTCCACTCTTAAGGATGGGTTGCACCAACGTCAGCTTTTAACAGTCGGTTAAACACAAGTCAATGTGCAACTGCACATCTGTGTTTTTGTTGCACCAAGTTAAGCTGTAATAGCTGGTTGGTTGGCGTTAACATTAGCTAATTCCTAACCGGTTAAAAACATACCCATTGGTAAGTGCCTTTTGAAAAGTTTATGCCCAGCTGAAAGAGTGGTTTAACAACGCCATTTATTTCGACTGTTGCAGTTCTAACCCGGTCAACAGTGGTTCTCCAGAAAATTGCTGATATCTATCTATACTGTTTATATATTTCGCTTAGGAGCAGACTTAAGGTGGCATGAGGGCTAAACTTGACGAATTTTTTTCTACGGTTCTATTTGAACTATCGTTCTGAAAATTTTCATGTGGGTAGGCACTTACTAGACCTTCAAAAAGAGCCTAATAATTTTAAATTTGGAGCCAAACTTTTGTTAAAAAAAATTGTTAAAAAATAAAACATTGCTTAGCGTATGTACCTTTTCTCTGGACTGAAATGCTCTACCAATGTTTGGGGTTGGACTATTTGAAGAGCCAGTGTATGTGGGTACATGCTGAAACTCAGAAAAAAATGTTTAAAAAGGACTGGTTGCAATTTTTTATTTTTTCAAAATATTCCATAAAAAATCACATTTTTTGATTTTTTTAATGATTTTTCAAGCTCATTACTCTATACATTATTAAATTTCAGAGTTTCAGATTACTCCTACAGGTCTACTGAGAAAAATAAAACAAAAATGGTGAGAATCGGACAAGTAGTTTGCGAGAAAAGTTACATCATGTATTGCAGCGCGCTTTATACAGAAAAAAGAAATGTAGTAAATATGGAGTCAAAGTTGAGAAACTTTTTATGTCAGAAGAATGTCAAACATGCATGAAAAACACTTACTTGCAGGCATCTCAGTGATCTCCAGGAATGTAAAATTTATCCCAAGACTGTTCATACTCCTTTTTTACATTTCTAATGTATTTCCTTTTGATTTTAGTCTAATTTTAGCCTGCGTGAGCTATGTGAGATGCGCTGCTTATCGTTCCTTTTAGAACATCTTCACACAGCTTGCCAACAACACATTCCAATTAATCAGCACTAGCATTTTTGATGAACGGCCACTGCTATAGACCAAAACAGCAGCTAGTACACCGAAATCAATTTAACCACGTAGAATATTGCAGTTTTTTTTATAACTTTTCCAGCACATTTGCAGCAGTGCAGGAGAGGCTCAATTTACAAGTTTGGAATCCTGTACACTCTGCAGTCAACATTTATTTTCTTGATGTTAGAGAAGGAAAATTGTAAAAATAAGTATGCAGAAATGTTCAACAGACATCAGGCTACCAAATTATGCCAGAAAAAAATTTTAAAATAATTTTTTTTAGCCCTCATGCCACCTTAAATTGTGAGCAGACTTGATGGAGACATTGTTAGGGAGGATTAAACAAACGAAGCTTCAACAATCAGCAAGTGGGCGAGCGAGCTCATTCTTGCCACGGTAGCAACGAAAATGGGCGAGCGGCCGAAAATGAGAACGGATGCGCTCTAACAATTAGAAACAAACACTTCCGAGTTGAATCAGCGGGAATCGGCTAGACCGGTGTATGTTACGCGGGGGGACAACTAGTCTATATATATAATTACACAAAATCCGCAAGGCAGCCAGCAGCAGCAGCAAGCAGGACATACGAAGCAGTCATCTGCATCTGCAGCGCAGCCAGCAGGACATATGATGCCATCTACCGACGGAAAGGCAAATTATAAGAGTAGCAGCCAAGGCCCGCTGAGATAGTAGCTGCACCCAGAACGCAACGTCCAGCAGCGCGA
>JAHWFP010010078.1:0-15841 GCA_023313725.1 Lithobius niger | reverse complement strand
CCCAAAAAAAAAATGACTGACTTAACAGGCTACTTCGGGATGAAGTTATAACGTCCAACAATTTGTGTAACAAAAAATGTCGGCCCCGCCCCGTGAACTTTGTACCCACGTCTTTGTTTCCTACACTTTACACCACCACCCCCACCACCCCTTAGGCGCACCAATGTAAAGTCCACGTTTAGTTGACGTTTGTGGAGTGACTGAGACGGTGTTTTTCTCAGGGGACTTTGGCCTAACTCTCTCTTCGATCAGAACTATCCCTGATTCAGTCACTTCGCTAACTCGCTTAGTGCTCAACGATCCAACACAACGTAACTGTGAATAATAATTAAATTCATGACCAAAGGGTTACCACGTTTATCCCGGGAAAAAAAAGGGGGAGAGACCCTGAACGGGAGAGAGAAGGAGTAAGTAATAGGGTTGCTACAGTAAGCCAATGAGATGCCACTTAAGCCACAGGACGAGTCGATTCCTCCGCTAATGGAATCGAGACACGGCTCGAAAGGAGGGGAAGGGAGAAAAGCTTGTGGGGGTAAAAGGTAATGGCGGCGTATAGGGGTTGGTGGATCGGGGAAAAGAGGGGGATCGAAAATAGATGCGTGGACTGGCGGTGACATGAAGTGGCCACAGGCGAGTTGGATACTTTTTGGAGAGCACCGTCTGCTCTGCCGGATTGAGCTCGTTAAAATCCTTTTAAGATCCCAAGCACTGCTTTCGATGGGAATTCTCTTTCCCCCCCCAACCCCCACAAAACACACGAACACCGACGGGTGTTTATATTGATGCAGGGAGCTCGTGTGGGGGACGGGGGAGGGGGGAGATGGAGAGGAGAGTAGGAGGGGGGAACGTGTTCTGAATATCCAACATTGACAGAAGCGAAGAGATTTATTTGTGTTTGCATCATTTGGGGGAGGATGGCCTATTGGGGATCGGTTTCCGTTGAGGGCTATTATGCAACAATTACGAGCACTCGTGCGTCGGGAATTCATCCCCCGCGTGCATCGAGGGGCGCGTGCCGCCATTTGTCTTTTTAACACCGACAGACAGACGGACGTGGACCGAACCAACCTTTTAAGAGAGGACCTTTAATGATTGAGATTGTAGCGGTATATATCATATTGTGAGGTGTAGCTTCTACCGAAAGGCTACTGGGACTGCGTAGAAGGCGTTAAAACGTTTGCAGAAGACTTTAAAAATGAGCTCTGATAGCTGCCCTACAGCGTACACCAACTGGCAATTTTCTTTTGTTGGTCAGTAAAATTCAGAATTGCATAAGTACGTTGTTGCTTTAACCTGTTATAATCTTGCATGTTGATGAGGCCCTACTTGCAATTACACATATTACTGTAGTAAATATCACTACCAAGTTTGCCAATTAAATTTTGACGTTCGGTCTACTTTTCCGTCTTATAAATTTAAAGGCTTCGAAATTATGTTGCTATAGCTCCGAGATCCAAAACTACGGCTCAGGGACCGAATGCGGGCCGTGCGGCACTTTTGTCACACCCGGGATTTATTAGTAATTTCATGCTATTATTCAATTCAGCTATTTTGAAGTTGAATTTTCTTTCCCTGAACGAAGTCTAGGTTGCTTCCGCCCTTTTCACGCAGAGGGAAGATGGCTGGGCTCTACCAAGTCACGGGCAAGATCCTCGAAGATGCTTTAAAGCTGAGCATCAGCTCTCCTAAACCACGTGCCAGGGCTGTATCACGTGACTGGGCTTGTCCACTCAGACGGCCAAAGATCCGCTACCTCGTTCGTCATTGGCTAACTCATGATGACGTCACAGCAAACAGCCGTGGCTCGTGGTATAGTGGCGACCTGCTGAACTAGGTCTCAACTAACCAAGGCCGGCTGAGATAGTAGCTGAGCTCCACTCTAGGCCCATCAGCTTGCGTCTGTTTAGTGACAGACACGCCAGGAGTCATCCAGTACCGTACGGCATGAGGATTGGTATCTGAACAAAATTTATGCTTTAAACTTTAAACACATAAAGGTAACGATCAAATTGCGAGATCTGGCACATATTAAGGGATTTTCACACATTTACTTAGTCCAGATACAAATTCCTTTGGATTCTCAATCCTTACGGTACTGGACGACTCCTAGTGTGTCAGTCACTAAACAGAAGCAAGCTGACGGGCCTGGAGTGGAGCTCAGCTACTATCTCAGCCGGCCTTGCAACGAACATAGCCAGAGATTGAACACCAAAGGATAAAAAATCATTAAAAAAACATCTACAAACAAATTCCCTAAACGGTTTTCAAAAGATCAACATGCGTGCCATTAAGTGTTAAAACTTCGAATTTGTGGGCCTTTAAAACTTTATTCCCTGAATCCTTTTGCACAGGCTTCCGAGTTTGTTAGTAAAATGATGCACTAGTATGTGCTCAATCACTATGTGAAGCATTTAATGGCTATTTTGCCCCTCGCCAATTGGTTTATGTAAATTTGTGATGTTTATTCACTGAAAACAAGCGGCTGCAGCGACTTCGCAGTCTCAACCGGTCTTCTGTGCGGTTTCGCCACTTCCAATGTTGAGGCACACACCTCTATAGAGCACTGCAACAGCGATCTATTGACACTGACGATAGCCTGCAGTATTAGTAAGGGTCAGCCTAGGGTCTCTGTGTGAAATTTTCAACTTTGGACGCTCATAACTCTGTCAAAAGTGCACATTTTTAAACCAGATTTGGAATCGAGCCTCGACTAGTCAAGGCTTGGCTACAGTCCACAAATTTAAAAATTCGGTCGAGCCAAGTCGGAGATACAGAGAGAGGCCAAATGGACAACTTCTTGTTCTTGTTCTTGGAATGTACCTTTCGTCTGTCCACTCTGCAGGTCAAACTACAACGCCTAAAATCATGGGAATATACTCAAATCGTAGTTTCCTAGATGGACACCCGTGCCTTTTCAAGGTTATTTTAGCGTAACTGAAATAGTTATTTAGAAACAAGCCGTCACGTGCTAACTAAAACAATGCCATTTTGCTGATTAAAAAGCCAAATTCTCTTTACTGTAACTGAATTCTCCCAACGAACAATTAGGAGTGTTCACAAATATAGCCCCTTATTTCCACTATAACCAAACAATGTTAGTATTTGATTTCGGGGCACTATTCACCAATGTGACCAAACCTGAAAATATCAACACCTTGGTATTGGTGCCGGGGGAGGGGGGGGCGGGCGCCCGGGATGTTGATGGGTCCCCAGTGGTCATGTTTCAACAAAGCATGCACGGACAGCCATAGAAATGAGGAAAATGGTTGCGGTTGTTGATTAAAAAATAGAAAGAAACCTATTTGCATGTGAGGAGAGCAAATAAAAACAGTTCGTAAACACAGTGAGATAAAGACATCTTTCTTTTTGAAAAGTAGTGTTTGTTATTTTGGGACTGTACTCCAGCAGAATAATAAGAATAGCATGATTTTCCAGTAAAACTGGGTTTTTTTAAACAAAAACTGGAGTTGGCAATATTACCTTCCTGTTAAATCTTCTCTGCAGTACTTTCATTTTTCATCTTCCCTTAATTCCACTACCCAAACGTTAGTAGTTGATTTTTGAGGCACTGTTCACCAATGCGACCGGATTTGAAAAATATGTCAACGCTTTTGGGGAAGAGTTATTGGGCCGCCTAGTTGTCCATTTCTATTAACATGTAACTATGGTAGTAGACAGTTTTAGGAAATAATATCTTGTTACGTGTAATCTAATTAAGTAAATAAAATATATCAAAACCTTGTATGGACCCATTTGTAATCCCAATCACTTACAGCTTTCGAAGCAACTTTTTTGCCTATTGGACATTCATGGAATCCTTTCTGGTTGATGAGTTTCCTCCACATCAATACGACCTTCCATTATTATTTTACAGGTCCACTGTATAATCCTCAAAACACATCTTTATACTAAAGTAGCAACACCACTGTGGGTAAATTTCCTTCCAACACTTAATATAACAAAATAAATAAATACATACAACATAAACAATTCTTCACTCTCAGTAAATGTCACTTAATTTAATGCCACAAAACAAAACAAAAATTACTTTCTTTTCTAAAACTTACACGCATTATTGTGCGCGCAGCGTAACTTGAGTCCTGAAGGTATGTTATGAGCGGCTACGTGTTCCTGGAGGGAGCGGTTTTAATCGACGGGCGCCATTGATTTTGTAACCATCTAGGATATCAACAAGGTGCTCTGCTATCGAAAACATACAATCGATTATCTGTGTTCGTTCTGGGGCGAACTCAAGATAGCTAATAAGCCAATGGCTGGTTTAAAGAAATGCCTCTTTGCAGGAATCAAACCTAATTATAGGCACGATTGCTACACGCATAACTTCCTCCCCCCCCCCCTCCCTTAGAAAAACCATCTCCAAAATAATTTAAAATATCGATACGTGTATTGATTGGCAACGAGTCATCTACGTGTCACAAAATTAAGAATAAAATAGGGCTCCCCCCCCATTGAGACGCCATTACGTTGGTGATAGAAAACTGCCGAATACGGCTAGAAGGTATAGTATTAAAAAATATTTCAATCGCAGTAAGTGAGGGGCGAGGGGTAATCGTCCAACTGGAAAATCGCCTAATTGGAAGAACGTACACAGTACATAACAGTATAATGGAAAATCAGTTAAATAGTTTCATGGATTAAAGGAAGGGGACATGGCCTTGACACTAAAAAAGGTCCAATTGGAGGATGGTGGTATACCCGTGAGGTCTTTAATAATGTGCAGTGAATTTGGAATGGTATGTTTGCCTTGTGCCAGTTTTTTAAGGACTGGGGCAATATATACTATCTTAACATGTGCCAGGTTTGGGATTTTTTCCCACTGGTAATCAGTCTAAGCGGGTTCACTCTTTATGAGTGTTAATTTTCGGAAAAAAAAACAAAAGATATTGGTACTGTCCCTGTTTGAATGTAAGCGTCCAAGACATTTTGTTCGAGTTTGCTAGGTTTGATAAGCCATTTAAGAAAGTTTTCAATGATGGTCGAAAGTTTGGAGGAAGGATTCCGGTCCAGTTAGCCGGTTAAAGATCAGTGTTCGCTTATTGGATTTTTTTTATGAATATCATTCGGCAAAATAGGGCAGTTGAGTAGCTGTTATCAAATTGTAAAATTCTACTATCGCTTTTTTTTGTTTGTTGTTAATTTGCAAAGTTCCGAAGCTTGGAGCTATAGGAGAAATTATGTGCAGTGTTCATTTCAAAGCAGCTCTTATTGATTAAATTGCCAATGTTTTACTTTCATATCAGTGTGGGCACCAAGTGATGATGTTTGATTACAGGGTTGCAATAAATGCAGGAATAATAATTTGTATACACATATTTTGGGAGTCAAGTTTTTTGAAGGGAGGAGGCAGGTCAGTTCCAGTTATGAAGCCAGTTATGCCGCCCTCCCCCCTTCAAAAAACTTTAGCACTTGACCCCAACTTTGTGCCTACGCCACAGTTGACGAGATCTACTGTCTCTTCTAAAATGACAGGTAATTTATATTTCGTATAGCAATAGAATGAAAGAATTGCTGGTAGTGGCAAAATTCTGTTTCTATTGCTTTAAACGAAAATATACATTACCTGTAGCCTACCCACCCAGCCGCCCCTCTTGAGTTACCACCACGACACGTTGACAGGAATAAAGAATGGCTGGAACGCGTGCTCGGCACTTTTGTCAAACGGAGGGAAGAGCAGAAACGCACTTCGGGAATGGCGAGCTGGGGATTGGTTGTTAATTAATTAAAATATCGAGAAAGGGAAAAAAGCATTTAAGAATAAAACTGCTAAATTTGCAGGTCATTTATATTTTCGTTTAGGTAGTCAACATATTAAAAGCTGTAAAATCAAAATGGATTAGCATTAATAGTTGCCATTCAATCCAAGTACACAGGAGAGTCAATTCGACCCATAGATCGGGGGGGGGGGATCGGTTTGGGACAGTTGGGTAGAGATGGGTCGGGTTCGACAAAAACGTCCTGCCCCATAGAAAATAAGTTTCCTCGGGTTTTGGAAGACTCGCGTGTGTGAGCGACAGGGCGGATCTCAGCCGGCCCTGTTCGTGCATCCTTCCATCGCCTTCGTTTGGAGCTTGGAGCTGTATGAACCCAGGCCACCTCACTCAGCCTTGAGTTAGGCCTAGTTAAGATCAGTGGTTGGCTAACAAGATGGCTGTACGCTCTTTGCTGAACCAGGATTCCAGTCAGCGATCAAATAAAGACGAAATAACTGCATCAAAACTAAAGTGCAATTTGTATTTTTTTCCAGCAAAGTCACGAAGATTTTTTTTTGCATTTGAAAAATGCATACAAGACGTGGTGGGCTTATTGAAGTAATGTTGTTAGTGTTTTTGTGTTCCTGATAAAGGAATGTTTTTGGTATTTATTTATTTTTTTTTTTGCAAAATGCACCCAAGTAGATGTGCGTATTGACGTTGCCGTTTTACTGGTTTTGTGTTCCTCGTAACGGAATGCTTTTTTTTTTGTTTTGTTTATTTTTCTTATTATTTTTTAATTGCAAAATATACATAGCTGTGGTTATTGGAGTTATTGTTTTAGTGAGCGTTCGTAACTTGAAACAAAGATAGAAGATAACATTTCACTAAGGCTTAATTGTTTTTCGTTTGGTAAATTGTTAATCCTACCTCTATAGGTAGGAACAATTTTCAAGGTTTCTTAAACACTGATCGAACCGTAAACGACTGAGGTTTTGGCAAAAAGACCGAAAACCGAACAGAAATTTGAAAACCCAAAACCGACTCATCCACTATCGCCGATCGTTTCTATGAAATCGTTAAATGTTTGTGTTTCAGCATGAAACTCCGTTCAAGATTTAATTTCCTGAGACCGAATGTCGAGGGAAATTTGAGGGAAATGAGTTTCGTTCTAGAACTCACAAATTATATATTTCACAGAATCAGGATGATTTTGGTTTTCATTTTACGAGACGATTCTTACCAGGCCTGACATCAGATTTTAATTACGAAGTATGTAACAAACAATCAATGTTTCACTTAAGGCAATTTTGAATATTGAAAGCACAATTTCGAAAGATAAGTTTCTCGTGTTTAAAATTTAGATGTTTTCCTCTATGGGTGACGTAGCAGTACGAGCCCCATGGCATTTCGTCATTCAACCTGTGATTTCGTTGGCTTCAGCGTTGGTATTTCGCATTAAGTAGACCCAAACATCATTTTCATATTGTTAAATCGTGTATTTAACGTAAAAGTCCGAATCCTGGTGAGAAGCAGTTCGTGTTTCCGTAAAAGTCCGACGATTCACGATATAGGCTAAACTAGAATGAAAGCAAAGCGAGTGAGTTGTACTGTGAGTGAGTTGAGATATACTGTATAATATAGATCAGTGTTTTGGGTAATTATACAGTATAGCCGAACCACGAAAAATCACTCAGTTTTGGTCCTTACCGACGCAAATCTTCATCATATTCTCATTTCGTGTTTAAAAAAATGGGGGGAAATGTTTTATTTAGTTCTCTAAACGCGTTTTTAGTTCTCCAAAATACGTTTTTAAAACACGTAAAACGGTTTGGGCCCGGCCGTGTTAAATCAGCGGCCATGTTCTGGAATATAGAGTAGCACGAAAAGGTGATTTCGAGAAAACGGAAAGAAATGTTGCAAACTACGGTGCCTTGCTCGCGTTGCCGGCGCTTCTTCAATTTAGGTGGAAAAGTTTCTGGTTGCGGTTTCTGATGTTACGTGTTTAGCCGTAGCAAGCGCGGGAGCGCGAGAGAAGCTCGTATGGAAAGAAATGAGGAAGAAAAATAATTTCTGTTTCTTTCATTGTGACTGCAAATCAAGTTTTCTCGCTACTGTCGTTTTAGGTGCTTTCAATTTTCTTTTTTACAACTTAAAATACATGCGCCCCCCCCCCCCCCGATTTTTTAATGTGGTGTGGGAAGAGAATGAAGATCTGCGTCGGTTAGTAAAGAAATTAGAGTGGTTCGGTTAAGCTGTGTAATTACCGTGTTTGTTTGTCGGTGATCATTCAACGAGAACTACACCTTTGCTTTACTAAAGATAAAGAAGGCTGATTTGTACCTTACGTATTCATTACTGCATGGTCTGGTAGATGTTGACTTCTGCAGATATTTCGAACTCCGTGCTAATAAATGTCACTTACACTTAGTGTCATTCTGTAACACTTGTTGCTGGAGCGTTGCACACTGACTGCCGGAGGTACTTTTTTGCTAACAGGGTTGTCAAGGGTGTGGAATGATCAACCTGGCGAGTTGGTGACAGCAGCCTCGTTACATTCTTTCAAAACGAAATTGCGGATTGTAGATTTGTCTACGTACCTGTCTGATTTCATGTAGTTTATATCAGTGTTTTAACTTTTGTTAAGTGCCATACACTGGCTCCTTTTACTGATATTGTTGCCATGTTTCTACATTATTTTATTTATTTTTTAAATCTTTTTTAACTTGATTCCAGAACATTGTTCTGTTAATTTCAACTTTACTTCTCTTGCTTCGTTAATACGTCTTGTTATCTATTTTTGGTTGCTTAACCACCTTAGGCTGATTATAAGTGACCCCGGGTCCATTTCAGGCCAGTGTGCTCAAAAAAACCAAATGTTTTATTATTATTATTAAGGTCCATCAATTTAGCACAACCACGTCGTGGAACGGTACCACCAATTATAGTGTCCGCGGCCTATCTTGAGTTCTCCGCAGAACGAACACAGATAATCGATTGTACGTTTTCAGTAGCAGAGTGCCTTGTTGATATCCAAGATGGTTACAAAAACAATGGCGGCCATCGATTAAAGCCACACCATCCAGAAAGACGTAGCCGCTCACAAAATAATTGCAGGACTCAAGATACACCGCGCACACAATAAATACCGACAATTAAATAGTGCTCGATTAGGTCTTTAGTGCTCGAAAATTAAAATTAGTGCTCATCAATAAAAGAATTATAACATTTTCAAAGATAGCGGCGCCAAATTTGTACTTACAGCACCACCCTCTATGATTGGCACGAAAAATATCTCATTTTTTAGTGCTCAATTAGTGCTCACTAGTGTTCGAAAATTAGAATTAGCATACAAGACCGTAAATTATCACTGTTTTGATGGGTTGGTTGGTGCTGTTCGTGCTGTAACACCACTCGGACTGACTGGCTCCAAACATGTCCCATTTTTTAGTGCTCCTTAGTGCTTGAAATTAAAATTAGTGCTCATTCAATAAAAGAATTATAACGCATTCAAAGTGGCAGTGCAAACTCATTCACCGCCACCTTTGAAAGTTTTTTAATTCTTTTATTGAAAGAGCACTAATTCAATTTTCGAGCACTAATGAGCACTAAAAAATGGGACATGTTTGGAACCGTGCAGTGCTGGTAGTGCTGCTGGATCAATCTGTCACCGCTACCTTTGAAAGTGTTATAATTCTATTAATGAATTATTATTGGATTAGTATTTATAGAACATTGTATTGTGTGCGCGGCGTATCTTGAGTCCTGCATGTATTTTATGATCGGATACATCTTCCTGGAGGGGGCGGCTTTAATAGACGGCCGCCATTGTTTTTGTAACCATCTTGGATATCAACAAGGCACTCTGCTACCTAAATCATATAATCGATTATTTGTGTTCATTCTGGGGCGAACTCAAGATGGGCCGCAAACACTATAAGTTACCTGTTTGCATGAAAATACTGTGATTTCCCGTTAGCAGTCGACCAATCTTTCCTTAGATTTAGTTTTAGACTTAGTTAAATCCAAGGTTAAGAGACATATATCCCGTTTTGAAATCATTGTGACTGCAAAAATACACAACGTCATCATAGTACTGTACATCTTTGTTAAAACGACAGTTAGAATCATTACTTATACACACAAATCCGTCTGAAAGACAAACAAATCAAAGAATTTCAGTATACAATAAGGATTACAGAGATTCCACTGCGGATAGACACACAAACAAACAAATCTTACGATCTTAGTTAGTACTAATTTTAATTTTCGAGCACTATTGTGCGCGCGGCGTATCTTGAGTCCTGGAAGTAATTTATGAGCGGCTACGTCTTCCTGGAAGGGACGGTTTTAATCGACGGCCGCCATTGTTTTTGTAACTATTTTGGATATCAACAAGGCACTCTGCTACCAAAAAACATACAATCGATGTTGATTCTGGGGAGAATTCAAGATGGGTCGCGGACACTATAATTGTCGGTATTTAGTTGGGTACGATTACACAACGATGTGGTGCTAAATTGACGGAACTACAAAAAGGTCAACTGTAGTGTTTTCATTAAAGACGGGAAAGCCAAAGGCTCACAAGAAATAACTAAATACAGAGTGAAAACCTACGTTGCCTTTTGGACGAATTTTTGTATGCTTTCTACAAAATGATCACCACGCCCGACTTGCACCAAAAAACACTACTAAATACAGATGCAAACCTACTTACGTTGCCTTTTGGACTTATATGTCAGACTGCTTGATCGGGGAATCGAACCCAAGACCTTTGAAACCAAAGGCTGAGGTCCTGCCGCTCAGCCATACAGACACGGCCAAAACAAATTTGTTTATTTGTATATATGCACGTGTTAAATGCTGCCTATGGACGTTTCCTTTTATTAAATAGGCCGTGTCAGTATGGCTCAGCGGATGGATCTCGGCCTTTGGTTTCAAAGGTCGTGGGTTCGATTCCCCGCTCAGGCAGTCTGACATATAAGTCCAAAAGGCAACGTAAGCAGTTTTGCATCTGTATTTAGTAGTGTTTTCGGTGTCAGTCGAGCGTGGTGCTCATTTTGCGGAAAGCAAACAAAAATTCTTGGTTTAGTGACACATATTTTACAGTTAGGCTCTTTTTACTTGCTTTAACCCGTTTCTAATTTACGCTCTCTTAATCCATTGTGATTTCAACACAATCTAACACCCTTCGTTGCCTATAGAATGGCCGCCATTTCCTGGCATGGCTTCTATTTACACTTAGGGGTAGGGGAGAGGGAGTCGGAGGTTGAATACCTTTTATCCAGGTCTCCATTTACCCCATTTCTCCTTGAGGACGGGTGCAAAGTTCAAGAGGCCGTCACCCCTCCTTAGGTAATCGTACACAGACAAGTAAATAGGGTAGTTACTGAATTAGTCTTCGCTTGCCTTACTACCATAATGTCCCATTCATGGCGAGGGAGGGGGGGTGTTGATGCTTGGCAAGAGGAGGAGGGTCCACTAAATGAAAGGGGTAGCCGGGGATACAATCTCAAGTGCCACTCAAGGTACTTCAAACTCTTCGTTCTGCCAGTTCTTTTCGGTGGAAAGACAGGAACAGGCCACACAACAACACCATGTAGCTTCTCGAATTGGCCGTCTCATTCTCCCGCTAGATGGCATTGTGATCGCGCTGACATGTTCCCCCCCTCCCCGTTGTATCTTTGTTAATCGCGTTGAAACGAACCAGAAGCCCTGAATCGGTTTGCGATTGGTGTTGAATGACAGGGTGCTCCGGTGTCTGTGACGAACGAACGACAGGCATGGCTGGCCAAGTATCCGATGCAACAATGCTAAAATCTGCACGTCAATGGGAGGATGCGACTCGTCTTGTCTAGCGGTTCACCCTGCCTTTATCTCTTTTGTCGAGTTCTCGTGTTGCACGGGACTAACGCGAGGAAGTGGCGAAATGAGTGTTCGAGGAGCACAAAATCGACCGTTAAAACAGTGTTTAATCATGGAGACTGACGTGTATTTATTTACATCAAACTCGATGTGAACAACAAAGGAATAAATGAAACACAAACGCAACCAGCAGAGAAAATCACACAGTAAAAAGCTCTGCATTTCAAATTTTCTGACGAGATTCTTTTACTAGACCACTAAAAATTAATTAACTGGTACTCAGGAGCGCACGCATGGGTTTTATCTTAGCGCATAAGTCGTTTTTACGACAATGTCTAAAAAAAAAAAGTACCACTCACGCATCAGTACTTTCACCAAACATTACCTGGGGCCGATGACCAAATGATCGTTCAGAGGTATGTCACAACTAAAAACATGGATCTACAGAATGACTTTCATCAACTGTACAACTGTTGCACGCTGATCCTGGCATTAAAACATAGATATTGTACTACACAACAAAATGTAACCTACTCCTTGATGCTGCGCGTTGCTCACGGTTTGTTTGATATTTTCGGCATCCATTGATATTTTTTTATGATAATTTCTTTTTAATTTGTACCTTTTATAGCTCTACTATTCACATTACTGCGTTCGTTATTTTAAAGCTTTACTTTATTTGTTTTATTACTGCAGCACAAACTCTGTATCACGTTTGGTGACCCACTTAATGTAAAGTGTTTTTTAATGTTTTTGCTCTGATGAAAGTATCCCTGTTTTTATATATATTCCCTGATGCCGAAATATTAGACTTTGTTTTTTATCGCATAAATTGTTGAAAAGGAGTTTTTGAAGGCTCCGAGTGACTTAAACCGCCCACCTCAACCCCCCCCCCTCCCAACCTTCCTAAACCCTTAGCTGAATTGTTAGACCCCATTATGAATTCCAGTTTTCTTTTAGTACCTCCTTCTTCCACAAACAAAATTCCTATGTACGCTAGTGTATTTAGTGTATTTTAAATTTAGAGTGTTTTAAATTTGGTATATATTAAATTTTGACTACCAAAAAAAAACCGTGCACTTAGTTTAGTTGTACGATTGCAACAACGGTTTATCTATGGTGCTTCGAATACAGACCATTTTTTCTGATCCAGAACAAGCACATTTTAGTGAATCGTGCAAAAAAAAAAGGAAGCCGGAAATAAAAAAAATTCGGAAAATTCTCCAGAAAAAAAATCCCTTTTGGAAAAAAAAATAAAAAAAACAGGTATTCCTGATCAACTGCAAATTAACATGAAGAAACGTGCACAAACTCAGACGTCAACTTCGCCCTCGCAGATCTTTTGGAAAAATATGTGGGCGAACTGATAGATCAAACGCTGAAGGGGATATCGAACGAAGAATCGATCAGTAGAACATTGAGAATTACCGATTACGGTGATGAAGTACTTGTACACTGTTTTTCATCAAAATTTTAATAAACTCAACTAACCCTATTTCTAAAACAAGACAGGCTAAATCTAAAATTGATAACTTCTGTGACAGGCTTTGGAACGTGCCTGACTCGCTTGCACTTCCGGGTGTCCTGCATCTATAACACATCAGAATCTGCAACTAATCTCATGTTCCTTCAAATAGGAAAGCTTCTTTAATTAGAGGTGGAGGTAATAATTTTGGGTGCATTTCTTTTTTAGACTTTCTTACTGCCATCCTTTGAGCGGTATGTGGTGTTTTTAATAAATTTTAGACGAAACGCAATTCAGACGTGTTTCAGTTCATGTAATTTTTCTAAAGTGTAGTTTTCAGGGGGTATTCTTCCTGGAGTTATTTTTTCCCCCAAGGAATAGAGATATTTTTTCGGGGATTCCCCCCTTCCCCTGGGTCTTTTCCCTATTACCCATTTAAGTAGTTTGTAGTTTTTACCCTCTAATTTATGATGATTAGGCCTGTCTTGTAGGGTTCTGGAGGGAACACGTCAGAAGGGCTAAATGTCATAAGGGCTAAGCGACATAAGAGCCAAAATCCGACACAAGAGCTAAATTTTCCTTACGACGTATCAGCCAAAGTCACAAAGGCCAAATGACAGAAGGGCCAAACGTCACAACAGCTAACGTCATAAGAGCCAAACGTCATAAGAGCCAAAGTCAAAACAGCCAAGCGACATAACAGCCAACACATTTTAACCCCCTGTCATATCAGCTAAACGACAGAGGAGCCAACGACACAACAGCTAAACGACACAAGAGCCAACGACATAGGAGCCAAAGACGAAGGCGTCATAACAGCTAACGTCAAAACAGCCAACTGTCGTAACAGCTAAGTGTCATAACAGCTAACGACATAACAGCCAAACGGCATAGCAGCCAAACGACATAGCAGCCAAACGTCATAACAGCTAACGACATAGCAGCCAAAGGACATAGCAACCAAACGTCATAACAGCTAATGTCATAACAGCCAAACGACATAGCAGCCAAACGACGTAGTAGCCAAACGTCATAACAGCTAACAACATAACAGCCAAACGACATAGCAGCCAAACGACATAGCCGCCAAACGACATAGCAGCCAAACGACGTAGCAGCCGAACGTCATAACAGCCAAACGACATAGCAGCCAAACGACATAGCAGCCAAACGACGTAGCAGCCAAACGACATAACAGCTAACGTCTTGAACTTGAACTGCTTAAGGCTCCAGTGGAGGAGGCGGAGGGTTTCTTGAGTCATAGGCGCTTCTATATCGGCCTCGTTAAAGCAAAGCACATTCCGAGAAAGGAATTTGAAAACGGTATGAATAGAGAATTAAATCAAACAACTTAAAGTATGTACCAACATCGCCTACCGTAAGTTTAGCCATCTGCGTCTGGATAAATATATAATTGAAAAATCGTTTTACTTTATGATTGCACAGGAATTAAAATAAACGCTGCAAATAAATAGTATTGTCGTTCATTCTTCAATGAAAAAAGAATCTTCGTGTGTTAAAAAATACTGGGATCGAGCCAAAACGAACAATGTTTTTTTTTTTCTGAAGCTTATTTTTCTTAGAATCGAAGTTACATTAGCTGATTCTCTCCTTATTTGTAATAAACACGAGCAGCTTTGGGTATGATTTAGTTCCTTGTGTAGGCCTAACTTACATTCAAACTGCACTATGTGGTTGGTTTACTATGTTAACAAATCCTGGTAACGTGTTTGCTGCAGATGTGTCAAAACACGAGCAGCTTAGTGCTTTGCGGAGGCCTAACTTACATTTAAACCGTTGTGTTTTTACTTGACGTTCTGGAGCTATTTCGCCAATTGAGGAATATTTAAAAACTGAAGTGATAAGAAAGCCAATAGAAGCATCTATACAAAGCAGGGTGGGAAGAAACAATTTCTTAAAATAAGTGAAATAAGAAGAACCCTTTGTAAAATGTACTACTAACACAAATTACAAGTGATGTAGTCATGGAGGCCGGCTCTGGCGTTGCTTATATTTTGCAGCTTATGCGGCACAATTTATTTGAACTTTAAAAAAATCTTGTGTGGGGGGGGGGGGGCGTATCCAGAGAGAGACGTGAGGAGTATCTAGTAGAAGAATTGAAATCTAACTGAATAACTGAGCAAAAAACGACTTCGTCGTTTAGGAAAAAAAATACATTAGAGCTCGTATCCCCATACTTACAGCCCTGAAGGTACACGAATAAAAACGGATTAGAGTTCACTCGAACGCAACGAACTATAATTTGAACTATAATTTGTGTTCATTTTGTGTTTGCATTTTTATCTTTCAATTTTGTAGCGTTTTGCTGTTTATGGCGTGTATTTTGTGTGTGTTTGTGGGTTTACGTTTTGCGAATTGGAGTTCAAATTATAGTGCGTTGCGTTCGAGTGAACTCTAATCCGTTTTTATTAGTGTACCTTCAGGGCTGTGAGTATGGGGATACGAGCTCTAATGTTTTTTTCCTGAACAGGAAGCCGTTTTTGTTCAGTTAATATCTTAATAACAAACATTTTTCTATTCATCGACTTGTCACTGGGTATTTACCATCTACAAGTTTTCCACGTCTCTGCTATAAGTGATCTGGAGCTCTTTCGTGTTCCTAATTCGTGGTTGTCCTAGACGACCCAAAATGATGCACTCCAAATTTGGAAAAGTTTGGCTTTTGGTTGATACGTCGAGTCTGAGCGATTAGCAAGTAGGAAGGAGGCAAAACAAAACGCTCTATCTGTTCAAAGCCATGTTTTCACGATAGTTTTTTTTCTGAAGTAATTTGTTGTAG
>JAHWFP010010077.1:0-20541 GCA_023313725.1 Lithobius niger | reverse complement strand
TTCGGTGCATTTCTGCTTTCTGCTATCGTTGTGATTGCGTTGGTGTATCACAAATGTTTGGTGTTATTACTGCGTATGCTTTAAACACCACAACTGGTTGCTATAACCATATCCTCTGTTAAAAAACATCACAGTTGATTGGCGCGACCACAATTGTTCGATGTTTTCATTGCGTAAGCTTCAAACACCACAATTGGTCGCTATAACCATATCATCAAAACATGACCACAATTGTTCGATGTTATCATTGCGTAAGCTTCAAACACCACAATTGGTCGTTGCAATTGTAGACTCGGGTACAATTACCAAAACATGACCACACTTGGCCGTTACAATTGTAACTTGGGTACAATTGCCAAAAACATGACCACACTTGGCCGTTACAATTGTAACCTGGGTACAATTGCCAAAAGCATGACCACACCTGGCCGTTACAATTGTAACTTGGGTACAATTGCCAAAATCATGACCACACTTGGCCGTTACAATTGTAACCTGGGTACAATTGCCAAAAGCATGACCACACCTGGCCGTTACAATTGTAAACTTGGGTACAATTGCCAAAATCATGACCACACTTGGCCGTTACAATTGTAACTTGGGTACAATTGCCAAAATCATGACCACACTTGGCCGTTACAATTGTAACCTGGGTACAATTGCCAAAAACATGACCACACTTGGCCGTTACAACCGCAACCTGGGTACAATTGCCAAAAACATGACCACACTTGGCCGTTACAACTGCAACCTGGGTACAATTGCCAAAAACATGACCACACTTGGTCGTTACAATTGTAACCTGGGTACAATTGCCAAAAACATGACCACACTTGGCCGTTACAATTGCAACCTGGGTACAATTGCCAAAAACATGACCACACTTGGCCGTTACAATTGTAACCTGGGTACAATTGCCAAAAACATGACCACACTTGGTCGTTACAATTGTAAACTTGGGTACAATTGCCAAAATCATGACCACACTTGGCCGTTACAATTGTAACCTGGGTACAATTGCCAAAAACATGACCACAATTGACTGACAACAGCTGTATTCTGCCCAGTTGACAGTTGTGGTCCCACATCGGTTGTCAAAGTTCACTGGCTGATGTACTGCCCTGTGAACGTCTTAGTGAATTTTCCTACAACAGAATAATAGCATTAATTCACTTGAATTCATTATATTTCGTAATTCTCATATGTCACAGTTTCATAATTCTATTTTGTAAAATCATGACTATAAAAGAAAATTCATTTTTTTAACACTGGCAATTTTTATCCATATTGATTGTTCTTCTATTCCATCAAAAAAAAAAATCATCTTAAACGGGAATAATTTTTATTTCTCTTATTTTTAATTCAATTTCAGTAACTGTATTTAACGAGTTTCGTTTTGTCATCTTAGCCAAACGTGCTATACGAATTTTCGTATCTGAGCTTTGGATACTGCATCTCTCAAACTAGAGTCAATACTAGCAGCGCCATCCTGAGGCGGTGTTAGCAATTATTTTTAACCAAACGCATTTCAATCATTCAATTCTAGTTTGAGCTTAAATGAGGGGGAGAAAATCAAAAGTCCATTATTGATTCTTAATCACTTAATTAAGTGTCAACCTCGAGGAGATTCCTCCTCTGAATTGTTCATTTAAATTAATTTTCCAAAAGTGTTTTACACCTTTTGTCAGTTTTTGTAAGTTCAGGGGACTTCTATTCTTGGTCCCTACTAATGCCTCAGGCCAAATGACACGAGACCCTGGTGCCATTCATAACTGAAAACAATTGTTGTGAGGAGCAATGCGTCCACATAAAATTGTATTTCCTCGGGGAAAAAAAAAATTCTCAGTTTTATTTTATATGGTAAGTTGTCTTATTTGACAGGAACATAACATTGAAGTGTCGCTTACATTCTGTATAACATTGGGTTATAACTGTCAATTTTACTTAAATTCATGCCATGGTAACATTATTTGTGACATGCACCTGGTCCAATTGTACTTACTTCCAATAACACCCTACTTATGATGTTAACTTAAGTTTGAGTGACGTGCGATGTAAGATCTCAGGTTTTCTGGCATGCCTGCAAATTCGTGATCTTACGTCGCAAGATTTTCATTGGTCATAGAGTCTATTATAACCTTTCGGTTCTTAATTTAAAACAATGTTACACATAGTGTCTGTTTTCATTTTCGCACATTCATTTCTTGATTTCAACATTGTCAGTAAAATGTTTATCGAAATGTCACAGCTTTCGGTCATCAGGTCGGCCAGGTTTTCGATTTACCCAACCGGAAATGCTCGTGCGTGATCTCCTCTTTCGAGCTTGCTCATGCTTGGAGGCCGTCTATTGAAAACTCCTCGTTTATAAGCATGGAGGGGGAAATTAAATTCTGTCGGCAACGTATTTAATTAACGTATGATTCTCATTATTATGGCGATTCCATATTTCTGGCTATATATGACTTAATATAGTGCATTGATTCATTGATTTTAGTAGCTAAAATCATTGATATATAAGCGTCCCACAACTGTGTTTGGCCTATTACGATTCAATATTTGTCAATTTATGAGCTGAAAACTGCTTTCAAAATGTTAGTCATAACATATAAATGTTCTGTGCTCGTCACATAACTCTGTTTAAGTCAAGAAAATTTTCATATTTAACCAATATCATTTTCTTTTCCTCGTGGCTGGTCTGAGCCCATGGGAAAAAAAAATTTAGAATTGAACAAGAGATTTTTCTCGTGGCTGGTCTGAGCCCATAAAATTTACCATATTTAAACAAGATTTTACTTTTTTTTTTTTTTTGATGTGGCTGGTCTGAGCCCATTAACAGCTCAAAATGCTGTTTTTCAATTATTAAGCCTGGGGAACATATCAGTGTCCCTGGAAATAGTATCAACGCTCAAGCAATATTCATTGACACGATATTCGTGGAAACCAATATCCAACGGGAACGATGTCCATACATTGAACCAATATTGACATAAAATCCAGTCGTGATTACAGGTATAGCGTAAATGAACAGAGTGACTGGTCATAATTTCAACATTTTCACAAGACATGCTCTATTTCTATGTAAGAAAACCTGTGTCTTGTTATTTCGGGATCTTAATTGGTTGTAATGATAACACAATCAGTCACTTGCTTTCAGTCAAAATTCTAGAGCTGAAAGATCTACTGTGGGCCTATATTACGTTTTTTGCGTTGGGTGGGAGGCCCTACATGTATATAGTGCAAGTGACGGACATCCTAACTTCAAAACATTGTTTCTTCTTGCATAGTGAAAGCTAAAATGTTTTTGACGAAACACTCATAACCAAAGGAACCAAAATCTGTTGTTCCAAATGTTTAATGCAATTCTTTAGTTGGAAGACGTGATTTTTCTCCGTAATTCACAATCCAAGTTTTAAGTCGGAAGATATGATATTTCTGAATAATTTATAATTCAAATCTTAGGTCGGACATTTGATATTTCTCAATAATTTCCAGATATAATTTTATCTGAAATTCTGACGTATTTGTCCAAATTGCATAATAACTGAAAATATTCCAGATAAATCGTCTCTAAGATTTTTAATTAAGTCGGGAGATATGAAATCTGTAATTCCGTTTTCAAAACAATGTTTCGTCTAAAATCTTTTGACATATTTGTCCAAATCATGCAATGAACAGAATTTATTCTGTATTCAATTATTAAGTCGGAAGATTTGATATTTCAAACAGATTTCCAAGAATCAGTTTCACTTGAGATTCCGAACACAAATTGTCAAATTATATAATAAACAGAGAAATTTCTTCAGAAAATTCCAGTTCCCTTAGTAATCTTGCTTATCTTAATTTGTCAATTTTCGCAAAATGCGTGAACTGCTTGCTTCGGTAATATTGTTGTGTATTAACTAAAGGGATGGATGCACATTTATCTGAACCACTTTTTATGCTAGCATAGGCTATAACTTTTGCATCATTATTGTGGTCAAATTCAAGCCTAAAAATTCTCTTTTCCTTTTTTTTTTTTTTGAGGCTAATTTGATATAGCCTATAGCTGGATTCATTTGTGTGAACACAAAAGTCACATTCGATATGCATTTTTTTTTTTTTTTTTTTTCATTCTCATAACCATGTAAATGAGAGGTATTTTCTATGCAGAAAAAAAAAATTTGTTTTATCGTCAGACAAGTTTTCTTAGTTATATCACCGATTGTGATATGATTTCAAGGTAAGTTTGTGATCCAATGACAAACAATCAACATCAAAACAACTCAAAAACCTTGCTCATGAAAATTATACTGGCCACATTATTAAGTTATTTCTTTGAACTTAATTGCGTGTATCTATGCAAAAATACGACAATTCTCTCTATTTGAGATTTCAGGAAAAAAAAATCTTTTTTGTGATATAAACGAGATTGGTTCATCTGGGAATTAATTTGCAAAATTCGTTTATTATAAATGCCGGATTACATTCACTATATTTATACGGATTTGATTGAAAATTTCAAGGCAATTTTAACAGATGAAATGATAAATTTTCCTGAGGCTAATGCATGGTGCCGCGTTATTGTTTAAATGACAGTCTTTCTCTACATTGAAAGCCAAATTTTGATTTTGAAAACTGCGTTTGCATTTAGTGCAAAAGTTTCAGATTTGAGATGTCTCAATTAGCCTTGTCTAGCGGTCGTGTGTTCGTGCTTGTTCAAGATTACGTTTTATTCTTATTTCGGGAGTGTTTTTACTCGATCTAGTGCAATAATTGTGTGTTGGCCTCAATTTCTGCTGTTCCTCCAATCTGATTCGCTTTTGAAACAGCCGGGAGGTGTGAGGATCGCAATTCTTATGTTTTATGCCTTTTTGCTCATTGCTAGTTTCCAGTGACGCTCGTTGGGTGTCACTAGCTATCGGGCTAAAAACTGGGGGATCCAGCTCCGCCATATGGTCAGTCGGATCTTCGTGGAGTTTCGTGATAAAATCACGCAACTGCTGTTCGGATTCGCTTAGTTTGCCGTTAACAATCTCGGCCTGCTCCAGGTCGTCTGGAGTGTTGAAAGTTTGAATCGGATTTCTGGATCTCAGAAAAAATGGCCGACAGTGATTAACGTGAATCCTTACTATTTTGAAAGGATCCAGATAATGGACTGCTCGTATGATTACAGGGTTTACAAATTCCATAATTCTGTATGGTCCGCTCCAAATTTTAAGCAATTTATCAGAAATCTCTGCAATCTTGACGAAGTCCTTAATGACTATGTAGTCATCTGTAAGGAACCGGTACGGGCGTGCTGTCTTGTTATAAAAATTCTGATATTTTTGCGTTGCTATTGCATTATGCTTGCGAACTACTTCGAAAGCGTTTTGAAGTCTCGTTTCCAGCCTGATGACTGTATCATCACTGTTATAAATTTTCCTGGCCGGCTCGAATACCAGGGTGCTAGGAATCCTGAATTCTCGACCGAAATGCAAATAAAATGGTGATAAAAGTGTGGCGCTGTGCGGTGTCGAATTCAGAGCTATACAAGCTGCAGGGAGACTCTCGTCCCAATCGTAAGGATTGTCAGCTACAATCTTACGTAAGACTGTCTGTATGGATTTGTTACAAATCTCCACGCCACCTCCTGTCCAAGAAGTGTTGGCTGTAAAATTGATCTGTCTAACATTAAACAGTGTGCTCAGAGAGGCACACACTTTATTGGCGAATTCGGAGCCTAGGTCGCTCCGCAGCGTCCTACATGGGGAGAACCGAGCAAAAAGTTTTGTGTATAGTTTACGAGCGATTGTTTCTGCCCTTTTGTTTGGAATTCCGAAGGCAATGACGAATCTGGAGAAATCATCTACCAGCGTCATCACGTAAAAATTACCTTGATTGCTTTCATTCAGTCTTCCAATTAAATCCATTGACCAGCTGTCGCCTGGTCTTTGCAGGGGTTTGAAAGCTCGAAGGGTGGCCTTATGGGGCTTGTTAGGTCTATTGAACTGCTGACAAATTAAACATGTCTTTACGTAATAATCAATGTCTTGTACCATAGTTGGCCAAAAACAGTGCAGCTGTATTAGTTTCAGGGTGCTCTTAGCTGCTCTGTGTCCCGCTGCTGGGGCAGAGTGATAGTCACGGATGCAGTGATTGACTAAACTTTCTGGAATACAGATTTGAGCAATTTCTTCCATCCGTCCTTGCGCTGGGTCTTTTTCCCATATTCGATACAGCATGCCGTCGAAATCCTTATAGAAAATGTTACGCTTATTACTAGTGTCGATGACGTCGACTGAGTCTTGATTTTTAATGGTCTCAAATACCTTGCCAAAATACTCGTCTGCCCTCTGCTCGGCAACTACCTGAGAGCGAGTCCAGTCTGGATATTGTGAGTCTAAAATGCAGACTGGGATCTCTACACGTGAGAGTGCGTCGCTTACTGGTAATAGCTTGCCTGGTCTATGGCGAATAATAAAATCGTATTCTCTCAACCTGATAAGGATACGTTCCAGCTTAGGTGATAAGCCACTGCTGTTGTATAGGAAAATTAGAGCCATGTGGTCCGAGGATAAAAAAAATGTTTTACCCAGTAGGTAAGTTCTGAATGTTTCTATTGCATGTACGGCTGCCAGGATCTCTTTTACAGTAGTACTTTCCTTTCTCTCAGTTGGTGTTAGAGTCCTGGAGGTGTAGGCGAGAGGGTAGGCTATGCCTCCGTGCATCTGCATTAAGCAGCCTCCTAACGAAGTATCCGAACCATCCGCCTCTACGAAAAAGGGTTGGGAGAAATCTGGGTGTTTCAAGGTGGCAGCATTGACCATTGCTTCCTTTAAACCCTTGAAAGCATCATCCGCTTCCTTATCCCAAATGAATTTTGCGTTTTTCTTTGTTAGTTTTGTAAGGCAAACTGAGAAAGCTGAGAACTGAGCGATGTGCCTTCGAAAAAATCCGCACATCCCCACGAATCGGCGGATCTCTTTTACGTTCCTGGGCTGAGGAAAAAGTTCCATTGCTCTGATTTTATCCCTGTCTGGTTGTACTCCGTCTTCGCTTACAACGAAACCAAGAAATTTCACTTTTTTGACTGCAAAAATGCATTTTTCGGGACTGAGTTTCGTTTTCGATTTCTCCACGAGGCTTAGGGCTCTGTCTACGTGCAACAGATGTATGCGGAAATTTGTGGAATTTAATAAAATGTCGTCCAGATAAATGGTACAGTAGCCGCCTAAAATCTCTGCGAAAATCTGCTGAGCGCAGAATTGAAAATGCGCAGGCGCTACTTTGAGTCCCATCGGCAATTTTTTAAAACAATATGTCATTCTGGATCCTTGAAATCCTGTCTTTTCCATGGATGATTCGGCTAACTTGAGCTGAAAAAATCCCATACGAAAATCCAGCTTGGAGAAGTATTTAGCTCCGTGTAAGTTAGCCAGTGCCTCACTGATAACTGGTAAGGGTACTGACACATTTTCCGTTACGGCGTTCAAGCCGCGTAAATCAACGACCACTCTATATCCCTCAGGCCTTCTTTTTATGAGCAGGCAAGGGCTGAGCCAAGCAGATTTACATTCTTTTATGACACCAATTTTCAATAACCCATCTAGGTATTTATCCAACAATTCCCTTTGATGAAATGGAACTCTGTAAATCTTAGATCGAACTGGCGCTGCATTCCCTGTTTGTATGTCTACTTCATATGGCTCATAAGTCCCAAGGTCGAATTCGTCTTTGCTAAATGCATCTGTATGTGTCCTCAACATCTCAAGAAATTCTGCCCTTTCTTCTTCAGTTAAATCCGGAAATGAAAATTTAAATTTCAACTTGTCCCAATCACTTTCTATCTCGGATTGTGACTTTGGCGATGGCCTTGGTTTGTTGACAGAGTCAGCGCTGGCCTCCGCATTCGGTTGCGACGTCTCGATGGGCTTTGTCTGGGCTTGCTCGGGAGAGCCGGAAATAGCTTCGGAAATGCCGCGGGCTATCTCGGTTGGCTCTGGATCCTGAGCGTTTGCAAGGCATGAATCAGTTTCAGTTTCGCTTATTCCTGACGGAATCGAGTTGCTCGTTCCAGCTTTGTGATAGCGTTGAGCTATTTCACTGGACCCTGGTGTGGAAACGGTAGTATGCAGTATGACTGACTCGGTTTGAGTGGCATTCGGTTGAATTACCGAGTAGGCAGTATTAACTGGAATTTCTTCGTTGTCTTGGCAATCATACTCAACTTCAGCAGTTGTGTAATGACCAAGCGTCATACCCGAAGGCAAAATTATGTCTTCGCTAGATGCGTTAATTACCATTATCGGTATCAATCCGGTAGGTGATGTGTTGACTAGACATCTAGCCAAACAAATCAACAAATCGGGTTTACATTCGGGAATAAATGCGCCACTCTGTATTTCAGGATATGCAATATGCAAAGTGCCTGTTATAGTTGTCTCTGAATAGCTAGGCAGTACAGTATCCTTAAATAAAGATACGGGAATTTCTTCGTAAAATTCATGAGGTGTGGCGTTCCATTGAGACTGTGGATTTTCGGCTGTGTCTGCGTCGGACGAAACATTGATTGTTGCTGTGTGTTCGTATGAAACATCATACTGTTCGAAATTTATAATTTCTCTATTTTGATTATAAGCCTCCCAGGCATCAAAAGGAGATGGCGAAAGCCTAAATTTTAGCTTACCGATTTCCAAAATCTGGTCTGAACAGTTTAGTTTTAATAAATCGGGTTGTTGTGATAAGAAATCATAACCCAATAAAATGTGGATAGCCCCAAAACTTCCATTAGGAACGATTCTAAATTCTTGTTCCCTAGAAAATCCACATTTACTTATTTCCGTGGTCAAAATTCGGTTTACTGATATCTTAGTACCACCAACGCCTATTAAAGCTGTAGGTGTCTGTGTAGTAGCTACGCTGCACTTAATGTGATAATCTTTTAACAATTCTTCAGCTGTGGATGTTTCAATTAAGGAAATCCCTGCACCTGAGTCCAATAATCCTAGTTTGCTCAAATGTCCAAATTTAAAAATTAGGTGAGGTCTTGGGTGCGCCGCTTTAGCGTTGTAGCCTAAACAATTTACCAAAGCTTGCTCCGATGCGTCGTCTGTGTTTGCCAACGAGACGTGAGCCAGCATGTCTGTCAGACCATTAGTGTCAATTCCAGCCGCCGGATGGAGTTGGTGCGGCGTCGCTCCGACCTGTTGCTGTGTTTCCCGAGCGAGCAAGACTTTGCGCTTCGCTTGTCGGTTTGCACGTTTCTGCTCCGTGATGATGGTTGGGTTTGACGTATTATCCCAATATATTAAACATATTGTTGGTGCAGTAATTCTAGCCAACAAAGGAATGCGTAGCTTCCATTCCGATTGATTTTTGTCTGAAATCAAAATTGTTTCGCCTGCTGAAAGCAGATGAGACTTGCGCTCGTTAGAGTCAGAGACGCTACGGAACTCGATTAGTCGTTCCTCGCCAATCAATTCCAAAACGATTGGATTATTAGACTTTACTCGTGACAATTCAGAGTGAAAGTTAGTAGAGTCAGCACCGTCTTCAAATAAAATTAGAATGGCTGAATCACAAGACAAATTATAAGCAGTGTTAACTTCTGTCAGGATACTTTTGAAAGTGTTTTCCAGATGAGCGTTGGCGTTCAGAGATGGGGCCACATATTTTTCTGGAATAGCACCAAAATAAGCTGCAAGCCTGGGCAAGGTAAGCGTTCTGTCTTTGAGTGCTAATTTCTGCTGGTGCCAGTCTACTTTTGAATACAAATCGAGAAGTAGGCCTGCGGCGTCGAGTATAGAATGAAGTCTTGTCTTTTTAAATAAAACGTTTGTTTCCTCTCTTATTGATGATTGTTCTTCTGTATTATAGTCAGGATTTACAGTATTCATAGCGCAAGTCGGAATTTCGTTTGCGTTAGAATAGCCGGCCAGCTCGAAGTACCTGTTTCCCTTCGAACTGTCGACTAGTTTTTTGACTGCTGTGGCTGCTGTGAGTTCCGAGCGACTTGAACTTGATTGGGGCTTGCGCCGCTGTTAGTTAAACGCTGACGATTATATTGGGCCAAATTCAGTTGCGAATTGTCTCTAGTGCCAATATTAGTATTTCCTCGGCGATTATTTCCAATATATTTCGTGTTAGAGGTACTTCTGCGTGGAATTGGTTTTCCTTCGGCAGCCAAACGTGTTGCGTTTGCGGCCTTAACTGCTTCCAAGTTACTGTCTGCAGTTTTACAGTTATTGCTGACGTGAAACCTGCCGAAACACCTGAAGCAACTGCGTCGTTCCGTGTGTTCCTGCTGTACTGCGGAAACCCTGGCTTCTCCTAACGAATCACGAAGCCTAATATTTTTAATTTCCTTATTTTTACGTTCGAGTTCCTGTAAAACCTTGGCTAGGTCTGCTGCTGCCACTGTCGCTGTTTTGTCGAGAGGCGAAATTACATCAGACGAAACTTTAGCAGGCTGTTGATTTCGGCCGTAATGATTCCTTTCATTAATCTCTGTTTGGCGCTTCAAAGTCTTATGTAACATGTCCTCCCATGTTTTAGGACAAATAGTTGCTAAATAAGTTTCCAAAATGTCGGGCATAGCTGCTCGAAAAGTACAACGCAACCCTTCGTCACGTGATCTTTCCTTAAGTGCTCTTTCAAAATCATCATCAGATGGCTGAACCATCCAAATTTCGGCTGCCATTATTTCCAACCTATCTGCGAAGTTTTCAATGTCTTCACCAGGCAACATTCTAGCTCTATGAAAATTAGTTCTAGTCACCTCTTTACCTCCAGCACCAAACCTTTCTATTAAAATTGACTTAAAGGAAGCCCAGTTGGTTTGCTTAGAAGCGATCGAGCTTGTTGCTAAAAATCTGGCAGCTCTTCCTTTACACCTGTTTGTAGCGGCTGCTATCAATTCACAGTCGGGAAGATTTTTATCAATTTTCCTAAGATTATCTGTGAGGAGCAAAAATGTGAAAACATCGGTACCACCTTCGCCAGAAAAAGCAGTTAAATTTTTCTTAGCGTTTCGTACGTCCTCCCAAAGACGAGTGCTGCTATTATTACCATTGTCACCACAATTATTTATTTGTCTAGTTTGCAAACTGTCCACTATAGTACGCAAAGCTTCAACGTGACTATCGTTTATGTGTTGTAAACGATCACGCTCTGCACGAAGCGAGTCTGGACCTGTTGACCCACTGCCAACCAAGGGGGTTTCCGGTGGCGTATGAATGGGTGATGACGTCATCGTTTCTCGGAATGAATGACGACTGCGACCAGCATCGCTATGCAAGGTACGAGGGCAAACAAACTGCTCATCGTGTCGAGGCATGTCATGAGCCAAAACAAAAGGACTGTTAACAGGCCTTTCATTATTAAAATTATGATGGGAATAATGATGAGAGGAAACAAAGCTATTATTACTACGCCTATCTGGCGAAACGCTGGCTGTTTCATTGCTAGAGTGAACGGCTGATTCATGATCGGAATCCACCTGCTCTTGCTCGTAAGAAGAGCTGCGTGAGCGCTGGCTCGTGACCTTGGCTTTACTACGGCACCTGGCTTGCTCGCGTGCCGGTGCTCTACGTGCAACTGACGGCGTGCGTTTCCGCACTCGTCCTTGCCGAGATAAGGACCGTAACCCAGTCTGAGAAACAACATTTAGATTTTCAGATTCAATTAAACGAGGGTTTGCTTTAATAAGCCTTCCCCTAGTCGAGTGTTTTAGCTTATTCCTAGACACAGGAATTCTGACTAAACCACCGCTAGAAGCAGATTTTCTAGTCTTAACCATGGCTTATACAATAAAACCACACACACAAAAAAATTCGTGCTCAAGCAACAACAACAATTAAAAAAAAAATTGTTAGCCTATTATTATTTCTATGGCTTAGTCTGTTAATAGCCACTACGCAACCTTGATATTCAGTGTACACTTTTTTTTTTTTTTTTTTTTTCACACAATTTGGTCCCCTTTCGCTTGCCTTTTATTTACTATTTATTTATTTTTTTTTTTTCAACTTTCTTTTTTTTTTTTTTTCAAGACGTGATATCTGCTGCCAACAAATGAATTGGGCGTGGGCTTTTAAAGTTCGAATCTAAATTCTGACACCATTGTAAACCTCGCACTTTCCCCTGATTATTGGAAAAGTGGCGGGTTTCCAGTGTGTAAGCTAAACAGCTTACACCGGCCGATTAATTATTAACAGCAACAAATATCACACAATATCACAACAATGGCAAGCAAAAGAAGGGAGACCACACAAGTTGTTTCTGGTTTAATTAAACTTGATTTATTCAAAGTCAAAGGTGCTGGGTTAGGGTTTAGTTGGTTCCCTCTTATCCCAAGTTAAAGCACTCTTAGCTAATGCTATTATCGTTACTGGGGCGTCCTTGCCAAAGTTAGGCCTGGACCTTAGTCAAAATGAGCTAGGCTAACTTTCCTAAGTTCAGCATGAATTCAATTCAATAATCAGAGTTCTACTTAGCTTATAACTGTTGTCAGATCCTAGAGTCAGGAGCTCAGTGGCAGGCAACCTCTCTGCTGGTGTGTTGGGCTGGAGTGAGACAAGCTGCTTTAGCAGCTGGCCCTTATATACCCAACCAGCTAACTGTTCCAATAGTAAAGGTGGAGCTGAACAAGTTGGGGCTCGAACCCGGACTTGTTCTAATATTAGCGATGAGGTAATGCTCTGATCTATAAGAAGTATCTGGATAGCTGATACTTGGCAGCTGGCCTGATGTGTAAGGCTGAGGCTGAACTGAGCTAAGCAGGGATGCTTAGCGAATCTAAGTTATTCTATTAATTTAATAGCCAAATGAACGTTGTATAATACAAGTCGGATTAAAGGGAGTAAGGATCGGTAATTGATGGAGTATCGGTAGGTACCGATACCGGTTACCGATATATCGGTATAAATTAAAGGATTAAGCCAAATGCCAATATATTTACACTTCCTTCAGCAACAATTTAAACGAACGTGAATTGTATTTGTTGTAAATAGTAAAGTGTAGACTCGACCGTGACTACCAACAATCCGAATGCAAAACAAACGATCTGTTCCTTCAACTAAATTGCCAAAGTCAAACTGTGCAGTACACTTCGTCCCCCTTCCTTCAATAGTTGCAGTGCATAAGACTGTAGTTTAATATTTTGTACACCAAAACTCCCAAAGTATCATTATAGCCAATTTTCCATTGTCAAACAGTACAAAACTCGTTATTGGTACACGTGTACATAGTCCTTGTTCCTTTAAACGGCTCCCAAGCAAAAGCTTTTGTTTACCCGACTTCTCCTCCCACTTTCCATTGTTCTCAAGGCCCTCAGCCAATCAGACCCCCGTAGCTCTCGTACCCCGTCCGTGCTTTTGCAACGAAAATCCAGCGCTCTAGCATAAAAAGCCCCAGTCGCCCCCCATCCAACGCACAGCTCACAGATCTAAAACAAGTGGTGGTCACGGCCGGTCAGGAGTGGAGATGCCGCGTTTTGAAAGTTGCCATGCCAGGCAAAGGTAGTGGTCAATATAAGTTACTAGTCAATTGAAGGTTTAATTTTAGGACCCCATTCTAAATTTATAGTTCAGTTTTTACCTTACGTCTTGTTTTAGATTTTTTTTTACAGTGGAGTAAGCCAAACGGCATTTTCGGTCTTTGCTTGCTGTAATGTGAGAGTGTTTCTCTTCCTAAAAACCAACGTTCTTTATTTATTTCAAACCTCGTTTTAACTTAAACGGTAAACAGTGGCTCTTTAGGATTTTGGCGCTCTTTTGCGAAAGAGATATATGTCCAAGACTAATTAAGACTTTAGCGGATGCGAGTTTAAATTAGAGGGTTTTCAGGATTGGACTAAAAAACTACTTTTTCTAGTTGAAATTGTGTAATTATTTAAAAAGCCCGTTGTTGCTTTTGTTCTTGAATTTTCTAAATGTAAATTCGTTTGCTTTCACGGAAAGCCTTCTTGCTTTAATGAAAAGCTTCTCATGTAAACTAGTGACCAAAATGTAAAGTGCCTTTTTCATTTGTTGTTATTTTTATTAAAACCACCCTTACAAAAATATACTGCAGTTTTGACCTTTAAAAAACTGCAGTTCTAAAGTGCAATTTTATGGAACACAAACTACAGTTTAAATTACTGCAGTTTATCAACGAAACTGCATTTTTCCAAAACTGCAGTAATTAAGAACTGCAGTTTGTGTTCCATAAAATTGCACTTCATGAAACTGCAGTTCTGCATAAAAACTGCACTTTATGAAACGCCAGTTCTGCATAAAAACTGCACTTTATAAAACTGCAGTTCTGCATAAAAACTGAACTTTATGAAACTGCAGTTCTGCATAAAAACTGCACTTTATAAAACTGCAGTAAATTAACAAAAATGTAATTCACAGAACGACAGTTACTGTGGAAACTACATTTATTCAGCAATCTAATTCGTATTAGTTTAGGGTATTAACTTATATATACGACCTATTTCACTTACCTTCATGATCCTAGCTACTCATTATGGTTTACTTACAAGCTTGACATGTATGAATCAACCTTATATACCTACTCACTCGTTAAAGTTAATAAGTATGGTTTTAGTTTTTGTATTTTAATTATAACTGCTAAAATAAAGCAGTGCTGATCTTCATTTTAAACAATCAATTGGCCTCTTTTGTTTTAAACTTTGCGAACTCCATTACATTTAATTAAAACTTCATCATAATTTAGGAAGTGTTTAAAACTTTATATTTAACAGCAATTCCAACTGTTAGTAAACTGCAGTTTTATGTAAAAACTGCAATTTTATGTGAAAACTGCAGTTTCACTGTATGTAGAAACTGCAGTTTTAAGTAGGAACTGTAGTTCCAATCCATAGAAAACTGAATTTAAAAAATACTTTAAATACTTTTTAATATTAATAATTACATCAGTTAAAAAAATTGTAATTATTATCATCAAAAAGTATTAAAAATTATGGTAATCTTAAAATTCAGTAGTCTGTAGTTTGGAACTATATTTTCTATGTAAAACTACAGTTTACTAACAGTTGAAAGTTTAAGTAGCGTCTGGTCTAATCTAGAAGTAGTTAAATCTAAATGATTAATAAATCCTGTGATCTGAGACAGGATTAGTCATAAGCTACATAGCCAGTTACCTACCTTAACATAAACAATCAGTTCATTAAATCAGTTAAAAAATTGTAATTATTAGCATTAAAAACTATTTATAAGTATCTTTAAAATTCTGTTGCCTGTGGTTTGGAATTGCAGTTTCTGTGTAAAACTGGGGTTTACTGGCGGTTGGAAAAGCTATTCGCTCATTAAAACGTCATTTATAAGTGAAATCGGCCCTTGTAGATTACAATGGTACATCTGCTTTAAAAAAAATTGATGTTAAATTGTAGTTTTAAACAGGCATTTAGTGGGTTGGAAGAGGATTTAGGGTACATGCAATCTTGGTCAGCAACTGTTTTCCAAAGTCGATTAGTAGAACTTCATAAAAGTGATGGTGAGGCAGGGACTACTGCAGCATGAATGGTCAAATTGAAAAATTGGTAAATATGCTCCTTCATATAGTTTCTTCTCTTCATAACTGAAGTTACCATCCACAATAACCTCATTTAATACCAGTAACTGTATTAAACTGCATTATCAGTCTATAATCACAACTGAAAACTACAGTTTAACTTGTAAGCTGCTGTCACAATCTACAAGAATTGCAGCAGTAGAACAATGTCATTATATATATGTATATATGTATAAACTGCTACTATTGTTGACGACGGCTAGTCTTGAACATAGGATTCTGATTCAGAAACTACAGTTGTGTAGTGGCACGGCAGTTAGTCTACACGAATTGCAGATGAAAATTTCAAGTACTGCAATTGAAGACTGCAGTTTACATAAAAACTGCAGTTCTGTAATGGAACTGTAGTTTCCACACAAACTGCAGTTAAAATCCATGAGAACTGCAGCTGAAAACTGCACTCTATCGCAGAAAGGCACTTTAAAACTGCAGTTTCCACAAAAACTGCAGTCCTGTAAAGAAACTGTAGTTGAACCTACAAGAACATCAGTTAAAAACTCCAGTTGATCACAGAAACTGCAGTTGTGTAGTGGCACTGTAGTTAGTCTACAAGAACTGCAATTGGAAAGGGCACTTCGTCACTGAAACTGCAGTTCTGTCATAGAACTGTAGTTAAAATTCTTAAGTACTGCACTTGAAGACTGTAATTCACAAAATACTGCAGTTCCGAAATGGAATTGCAGTTCCAGTTTATAAAAACTTCAGTTTTCTACACAAATTCCACTTCCTCATAGAAACTGCAGTTCTCTCATAGAACTGCAGTTAAAATTTTCAAGTACTGCACTTAATAACTGCAGTTTACACAAAACTGCAGTTATGTAATGGAACTGCAGTTCCAGTCTATAAGAACTCCAGTTGAAAACTGCAGTTTTTCACACAAACTGCAGTTGTGTAGTGGCACTGTAGTTACAATCTACAAGAACTGCAGTTGAAAACTGCACTTTGTCTCAGAAACTGCAGTTATCTCATAGAACTGCAGTTAAAATTTGCAAGTATGCACTTGAAAACTGCAGTTTACACAAAAACTGCAGTTCTGTAATTGAACTGCAGTTCCCAACTACAAGAAACTGCAGTTGTGCAGTGGAACTGCAGTTACAGTCTACAATAACTGCAGTTGAAACCTGCTATTTGTCACTGAAACTGCAGTTCCATAAGAGAACTGCAGTTAAAGAGCAAAAACTGCAGTAAAGTGCAGTTTTCATGGGGAAAACTGCAGTATTTTTTTGTAAGGGCAAGAGTTTTTAAAACTACAAGTACGGTTTCTAGTGTAGATTAATTGCTTGCCTTTAAATTGATTGAGGCCCTACAGAGCTGTTTTAAACCAAAATAGTCGACCAAGTCATTTCTACAAGTAAGAAAGTCAACCATGAGTGCGGAGACGTTACAAGCACCTAGCCCGTCGTAGCGTCCACCGCTACATCAACTAAAAAACAATTATTTAGTTTAAAGAGTCATATTTGTGGTGATCAAGCACAAAATTTCATCTTTTATCCAAGATAAGAGTTTAACACTAAAACATTGGGTCCTAATTTAAAGAGGATCAGAAAATTTTAAACAACTGGCACACGGATTTAATTTAAATTACACTCAGGCAAACTGATTCTAAATTCAGGGTAGAAATTAAAACAATCGACGGAAGCACGTTTTCTGCCGACCTCTGGTTGGACAGATTTGCAAGTTTCTAACTTTAGGGCCGAACCACTCTCAACTTGGTTGCCTCTTTACCAGTTTTTGGCTTTGTTTATTTTGCTTTGTTTTTACAGTTGGTTTATTTTTCGTGAATTGGACGTGAATACAATTTCTTTGGCAACGTTTTGTAGATTTATCATGATACACTAGTGTGTGTCTATGCACGCATGTCCGTATACACGTTGTTATTGTCCGAACTTTGGTCGTCTAATGAGAGACGATGCCGACAATACTAACAATGGTTATAACAATATTTTCGTACTTACGTGCCTTCCCACGCCATCCCCGCTACCCTCCCAGCCTTCAAACCATAAAAGGTACGCATTTCATATTGTACTGAACCCATTCATCCAATTTCATAGCTGGAAGCCTTCCCGTTATCACGGTATCGATGAATAATCACCCTATGGGATTTAACATGGGGATGAGCAGCCTAGCTAGTAACTAGTACCACATTTTCAACGTTACTGAGGGTTAGTTTTTGCATTGAAAGCAGCTTACCTGGCATTCCTACACGAGTTAATTTTTGTCAGGTGGGTCATTGCTCTAGATTTCAACACAATTTAAGCTTTTGTACCGCATTATTATTTTTCCCCAAGTACTTGAAATGTGCCCAACTATGCTTCAAGATACAAGACACTGACGCTATGGCGTCGCTCTACAATGGTTTACAACCTCGACAATTAAATTGATGTGATGTTTGTTGCGTAACTTGGCGCGACACACTAGCGTGTGTCTAGATAGGTGGGCTACATTCGTTACGACCTTCATTACTGGTGGCTAATTGCGACATTAAATTTTAAATGAACGGAGTCCTAATACATTGTTGAGATAAATCTAAAGTATTTTTTTCCTTGTAATTTTGTAGGTTAATATTTATAATCAGGTAATTTTGTTTCGTGTTTTATTATAATTGATTTTTTTTTTTTTACATTATGGTTTAGCCATTAAAAAATTACGTAGTTGGAAGAGTTTGTTTCAATGCTTTAATTTCAAATACATAAATGTTAAATCCAAAGCTAAGAGGGTTAATTTGAAATCCCCTAAAGTGTTAAATCCAAATACGAAAGTGTCAAATTAACACGTAAAAGCGTTAAACCAATGATGAAAACCTGTAAATTTTAACCATTTAAAAGATTAAATTTTAAACTTTGACAGGTTTTAAAACTATGCTAAATGAGTCATATAAATAAAAAAGGCGTATCGTACCATTTTGCCTGTGGCTAAATTTAATTTTTTCCCCGCATCAAGCCTAATTAAGCGATGAGCGTAGTAATCTGGGAGGTCATTTTGGCATGGCCGCCAGCGACTTCAGGTGGTGACCGAGTGGTGTGTTGTCCCGATTCCCAAAAAATCCCGATAGCAAAATCGACGAGCCCTGAGCACGCCCGAACACGTCCTTTCTAACATGTAACTTCAGTTTAAATGAATCTGCGCAAGCGCAATGCGCATGACAGTGAAATTTGACGATGAAATTTGTTCAAAAAATTGACTGAAATACGTTCGGAGTTACAGGGTGCACCAATGGCTGACCTTGGGCGAAAGGTCTGCCTTCCTAACCCATAACTAATCAACCGATATTTTGAAATGTACATTTTTAATTACAGTAATTTTCACTCTTATCAAACAAGTTTCAACCACGTGTTATCAATGCAATTTGTTATTTTAAAAAATTGTGGCATAACTGTTACAACAGTAAAGGTCAATATTATCAGCAATTTCACCAGTAGTGCAGCTTGTGTCTATCGTTTTCCGTGTGCACATCAGAATTCGTATCTGAAACTGCCCAACGTGTTAGGGCGAATTGGATTGGTTAACTGAATATTTGTTTTAAAAACAAGAAATTTTAAGTTGGAAACTCGTGTGTATTCAGAACAATCTAATTAAACAACTGATTTACAATAAAAAGCGCCTCTCCATCAATATATGATGTATGTAACAGGTGGCCTGCGTTACTTAAATAGCGTAATTTGACTATTCCACCAGTGCCACCACGGTAGCGCAGCTGGTATACGCATCATATCAGTTACTATTAGATCGTCGGTTCGAATCTGCGAGTGTAAGTTTTTTGTTTAATTTTTCTTTTAAATTGACTGTAAGTTAATTATATTACTTTATTTTTCTAACTTTTTTACTTAAATACTTTGGTTCTCTTTATTTCTTAAAATTGTTTAGGTATATCAGTGTTTTCAAGTTACAGCTTAGTTCCACACCTATCCCAGTTAGAATGACTGAACTCAAACCAATGATTTTCTTTTTTTTAAATCCATAAATATTGTAACGGCGGATGCTACGACGGCTGAGGTGCTTGTAACATCCCCGACATCAGGTAGACTTCGGTCTTGTTTAAAATAATACTTTCGGTGGTTTGTTGGTTTATCAAAGCACAGTCGTGTCTACGGCCCGATATAGGTAACGGAGCGAAAATATCCTATCAATTTAAATAGGCTAACAAGTACTATTTTACACGGTACGCGCTGCTACCAGGTGGAGTGACATTAATTGCCGCAAAATCCTGAGTTAATAATAAAAGGGGATTTACGTAATATTTTAACTCTACAATTAATAACGGGGTAAGAACAACTGACGTTTAAAACGCTTGGTTTTATTTATACAGTTAGACAAAATATAAAAAAAAACCACTTTACATTTTCACACGAGTTTTACAATTGAAAGCTTTAAATAAGCAACGAATTTACATTAATAAATTCAACAACGAACTAGGCGTTTAGAAAACAGCAATCTTTACATCAAGAAAGTTCACTCAGGTGTGTTTCAACCTCCTAATATAATATGCAGCCGCAAGTTACAGTTAGGCCTACAGTATGTTGTTTGCGCACAAACTCGAATGAACTTCCAGTTAAATCTGAACTAGATCGGCTCAACGAGAGCACTAGCAATTTAAGCAGGACTTTCACTTAAATTAAATTCTTTAAAATAAGTAAGATAGACTTGGTTTTTAGGAAGGGAACCACCCTGACGTTTATGATAACTAAGTTCAGAAACTGCTGATGTACGAAGTTAAATCATAAATTTATCAAACTAGGAGTTGCTTTAAAATTAAACTATGAATTTAGATTTGGGGCTCCTAAATAGAAACTTTCAATTTTAAACTACACGATACGAACCACAACCATAGTGCCCGGCATGGCAACTTTCGGACAGCATCGTTCCAATCCCGATCGGCGTGACCACCTCCTAGTCTGAGATCTGTGAGCTGAGCTAACGATTGCTCTTGGGGCTGGGTTTTTATGCCTGCTGTCGGACAGCCAGGTTGAGGGAGAGCGCGGTCCTGTAGGAAAGCGACGGACCGGGGGG
>JAHWFP010010075.1:8301-18504 GCA_023313725.1 Lithobius niger | reverse complement strand
TCCGAGGGTGTGGTTACAGAGAGACAGGTACGTGATGGACTAGTGCCAGACGATGTGTATCGTTCAGTGTATGTAGCGGCTGTGGCCCGTGGTATTTCCGACCAGGATCTGCATTTGTATGGGGTGATTGGATGTAGAGCACAAGTTGGTGTAGGCTTAGCGGCGAACAATGGTACGACCGACAATGGAGGGATGAACAATGTTGAAGGTGACAATGACTCTGCCGTGGACAACAATGAAACCAGTGAGGTAATGGTTGTGGATGAGTTAGCAGCGGCTAGTGGAGGCGTGTGTGAAGTAGTGTCGTCAGAACGTGTTGGTGCTGTCAACGATCATGATTATTCAGGTGAGCAGTGTATTGTTGATGCAGCTCCGGACCTTGACCATGACACTTCTGAGCGTGATTTGGTGTGGCTACAAAAGATGTACAGAGGGGGTCTCTCCAATGTTACGATGGCGCAGTCTGTTATTGTGATAGCGGATCAGCGTGGTAGGCCTTTCCTGCTCTCCCATCTTCGTGATGCGTTGGCTACTAAGATTGCATTGACTGATGTTGACGCTATGTGTGCTCTAAGAGCAAACAACATTTATCAAGTGGTTTTGCGGTCACCAGAGGCAAAGAGTGTTTTAGTCAAGGCGAAGTTTCTGCTCCTGAATGGCTTTCGTGCTGTGGTACATGATTTACATGCGAGATGTGTCCAGGTCAGAGTGCATTGGTTGCCTTTTGAAGTGACAGAGCGTGACATAGGAGCTGCGCTTGTTAACTATGGTTCCTTGCAGAGTTACCAGCAAGAGCGTGTCCTCTTTGATGGCGTAACGCATTGTTATTCAGGTGTGCGGCGTATTTCCCTCCGCCTACGTGATAGTGTGTCTGTGGATGACATACCGGATGTTGTTCACGTTCGTGGGATTCCTACTCTTCTTGTAGTGGCAGGACGCGTACCTCGTTGCCTGAAATGCAAGTTCAAAGGTCACGTTCGGGCGTATTGTCGCAGTGTCTACTGTCGTGTGTGTGATCATTATCTCCCCCGTGGTGAATCGTGTAGTCATCGTCGGAAGCTCGCCCCTACTTATGCTTCGAAAGTGCAGGATAGCGTCGCCAGCTTCGTGAGCGACGTTGGGGATGGTGAAGTGCGTGACAGTGTTGTGCGTGGCGATGACGATGGTGTAGTGCGTGACGGTGTTGTAAGTGAAGGAGTAATAGAGAGTGGTGGTCGTCCAGGTGCTTCCGCGAGTCCCTCCACGAGTGCAGTTCTGCCGAGTGAGTCATTTCTTAGTGTGAGTCACTTCCCTATGCTTCCGGGTGTGTCTCTGGCTTCAGCCGTTCCTAAGCCCTCTGTTGAGAGTGTGTTTCAGCCTGCCAAGCGAAGAAGAGTTGCGCGCAACCGGTCGACACAATTAGTTGGTCGGGATGTGAAAGTTGTGAATAAATTTGCTGTGCTCGGTACGATTGCGGAGCAGCCCGTTGAGTCTACGCCTGTTGTTGCACCGGATGTTGGAGTTGGAGATTGTTCTGTTCCCTGTGTTGTGGATGTGTCATCTGATGCATCGGATGCTCCTGGCCACGTTGCTCCTGCGCCTGCATTATATGAGGATGAAGAAGAAGTGCATGTTGTGCATAAGGGAAGTGGGAGAGTGGAGGAAGGAGTTGGGGTGGGTTAGGGGATAAATAAGTGTTTGGTTTATGTTGGTATTGTGTGTTCATGTGGCTTCGTAGTTCTTTTTCGTTTTCAGTCATACAGCCTATTTGATCGCGTCCTGGAATGCCAGGAGTTTAGCGAGTAAGCAGCATGAGATTGAGGAGCTCTTGCGACGAGTGCATGTACTAGGAGTTCCAGAGACTAACTTAAACACCTTCGGCGGGGCATCTGATTTGCGGTGTGACTTCATTTCGAATGGGAGGGATGTCGGTCTTTTTGTAAATTGGGCAGTTCCTTAGATTCTGTGCCCAGTGACTGTTGTGCTTCCTGGCATGGATGCGTGTGCAATCAAGGTTTTTATGTTTGCGTGTTGGGTAACCGTTGTAGTGGTTCATGCCAGGCAGTCTCGTTCTGTTGCTGAATGGGACGCTTGGTTCCGCCAGTTCCAGCACCCGCTCATAGTGTGTGGTGATTTCAATGCACACCACTATGACTGGGGATCTGTTCGGGTGGACACCAGTGGGCGTCGGTTGAGCCAGGCCGTTGATCGTAGTGGCCTGCGGGTGGTACATGACGGGACGCCGACCTTCTGTCGGTGGCAGCGGGGTACTGTGCAGGAATCTGTGCTGGACTTCTTCCTGTGTTCCCCAGAGATTGAGAAGTTTTTCCGTTGCATTGTGTCTGATGATCAGCGTGGCAGTGACCACTTTCCAGTGGTCCTGCAGCCCCTGGCATCAACGTGTGAGAATAGGCGTGCTTGCACGAGGAGGAGACCTCAGGTGTCTAGTGGAATTATGGAGGACTGGCTTGCTGCAAGCAGAGTTGCCGTTTTGAGTCGGAGCAGAAGTTGTCAGCCTGGTGCTTCGTCAAGGGCTCAACCAGACTGGTGGACCACACTCTGTTTGCGTGCTATTCGCGATCGTCGTCAGGCATTTAGGCGTTGGAAAAGGAGGCCGTGTGATACGACCTGGCTAGCGTATCGAGGGACTGTTAAGGAATCGACTTTCATTATCCGTAGGGAGCGTGATGAGTACCCCGATAGGGTATGTGGTCAGGTGTGCTCTGCTTCTTCGCTTACTCTTGCATGGCGCATCGTGGCTCGCAGTTCCAAGCAGCCATCGCAAATGTGGGTGCACGATCCGAGCAGTGACTCGAATGCTGTCCTGCGAGGGGAAGCCATGGCCGACGCCTTTTGCGACCGTTTTGCTAGCGTGTACGCTCTCCCAGCGAGTGCTCCGCCTCCTGCAGCAGGGCATTCCACTGTGGATGGGTCTCCATCTGACCAGCCTTTCAGTGTGCTTGAGTTTTCTTCTGCACTTGGTAAATGTCGAGATAGCAGTGCCCCAGGGATTGATGGCGTCTCTTACAAAGCGCTGCGTGGTCTTGACTCTGCCGCGGTGACGCTGTCGCTCTATTTCGTAAGGTCTTTTGCAGCGGTCTGGTTCCGGCCTCGTGGCTTTTTACCATCCTTGTTCCCCTTCACAAGCAAGGGTCCCCGAGGTCGCTCGTTGCGAGTTATAGGCCGATCTCTCTGTTGTCAAATTTGCGTAAAGTCTACGAGCGGATGCTTGTGAAAAGGCTGGAATGTCACCTTGAATACTATGACTGCCTAGCACAAACTCAATTTGGATACAGGACTGGGCGTAATGCTCAGGATGCGGTTATGTATCTGCTGTCGGGCATCTATGAGGCGTGGTCCCAGGGTCTCTGTGTGGTCGCTGTTTTCCTTGACATCAAGGCCGCCTATGATACGGTTAACGTAGACTGGGTGCGGCGTGGTCTAGTTGCGATGGGAGTGGGCCATGGCCTTGTTGAGGCGATCTGCGCTCTCCTGGGGGTTCGCAGTTTTGCCACTCGCGTTCAGGGCTTTTGGTCTGCGGTAGCGAGTTCTGGCAGAGGACTTCCGCAAGGCAGTTGCCTCAGCCCACTCCTTTTTGCTGTGGCAATTAACGATGTCTTGATGGAGGTCGGCGCCACGAACAACGTGGTCTGCTATGCTGACGACGTTGCTCTTTGGTTCGCAGGCGATGATCCGGCTCTGTGCTGTCAGAGGGCGGAGGCTGCGGTCGCGCATACCTCTGCGCTCCTTTCTGCTCGCGGCCTTCTCCTGGCCCCAGCGAAGACGGAGCTTGTTGTTTTTTGTAGGACTCGTTCTAGGCGACTCACCCCCTGGTCGATATCTGTTGGGAGTACCACTGTTACCCAGGCTTCGTCGGTCAGGTACCTCGGAGTCATCTTGGATGAAAGACTTGAGTGGAACATGCATGTTGCGTCTCTGCGTGAGAGACTGCGGTCCCGCTGTGCGGTACTCAAAAGGCTCTCGCGCATGCGGGGTGTGAAGCGGGGTCCTCTCCGTGCTGTGTACAGGTCTTTCATGAGGGCGGTCTTAGATTATCACCTTCCGTTCTTGTTCCGTGAGCGGAAGCATGTGTCGTCCCTGCAGACTGTCGTGAATGACTGTCTGCGTCTCGTCACAGGCTGCCTTCTGACTACTCCGGTTCAAGCCCTGTGGGTGGAGGCTAATGAGCCTCCACTCCATATTAGGTCCGCTGAACTGCTTTGCTCACTTGCCTTGCGCAATGTCAGCAGGGGCAGAGGGGACTGTGTTGGGAGGATCTTGGTTGACTACAGTGCTCTCCCGACTGCTCTGCTTGCTGTGCTGGGTCCTTTGGGGTCTGCTGCTGAGTCTCTGCGGCTGATGCATTCAGTCTCTCTGCGGTGCGTGTCTCGTGCCGTGCCGTTCTGCCCCTGGGTGTGGGCTCCACCTTTAATTGATATTTTTTCGGGGCGACGTGTCACTGACTGTGATGTTTTTTGCGACGCATCTTACTGCGCATCGACTGGCATAGGAGGGGTTGGTGTCGCGATCCCGTCTTTGAAGGTTTTTCGTGGAAGGAGGCTCCAGTCGGTCTCCTCCAGTACGATGTGCGAGCTTTGTGCCATCTCTGTTGCGCTTGATGAGGCGCTTGATATTCGACTTCCGTCGTATACCATCTGCACGGATTCGCAAGGAGCGGTCGCTTCTCTTCGGCGTGCCATCGAACATCTGGACTTCGGTGATCCGATTCTTCTGGAAGTGTGTCTGAAGCTGCATGCGGTATCTATAACTGGTTTTGTGGGTATCCGGTGGGTGAGGGGTCACTGCGGGACTGCTGGTAATGATTTGGCTGATGGCCTAGCCAGGACGGCGGTGCACTCAAGCGAAGATCCAATTATTCCGGTCTCCCACCCTAGATCCAGGCGTCCGACCGTGCGTTCGTGGTTCCTGTCCGTCTGGGACAGACAGTGGGCTGCAGCACGGGTCGTGTTTTATACGCTCTTCAGCCTTGCTGTTCTTTTGTGTCTCCTCTTGACAGGTTCTCGCTGCCGGCGTGCAGCGTTCTTTCCCGTCTCCGCACGGGTCACTCTCTTCTTGCGGCCCATCGGCACCGGATGGGGTGGTCTGTGTCTGACGGATGTCCTTGGTGTGGTCTCCCGCAGACACCGGAACATTTGCTCCTTGATTGCACGGGTCTACTCTGTTTCCGAACTGCCTTGGAGAGCTTTCTTCGTCCGAATCGGTGTTTAGGTAGTTTACTCTCTCTTCACTACTCTGCAGCGTCACGGGCCAGCCTAAGGGCTGTGGTGGCATATGTAAAGAAGCTGGGTGTTCGTGTTTGAGTTTCCTGCTCCGTCTTCCACTTCCTGTGTTTCTGTTTTCTACTTCCCCCTCCCCTGGTGGTTGATGTGACCCCTAGTTGGTTCAGTTGCAGTTTGCTTTTGTGTTTGCTTTGCATTACTGTTTAGGTTAAGTTTAGCTGATGTAGCGGGACGCGTGGCTGCGGGCCAAGGTCCCAATAAACGCATTCATTCATTCATTCAACTAATACAATAGTTGGTACGGCCATGCTCGAGATTACATTGTTGGCGTGTAACGCATTACAAGAATACACTGTTACTAGAGTATAGCGTGCACAAGCACAAAGTTGCTGGAATGAAGGCTAATTGAGAGAAAGATCTGGATTGTAAAGTCGATTGTGATACTGTGGCGATTAGCCACAATAGGACGAAATAAATCCAAAGTAAACGAGAATATTACCATATCTCATATCTGTCCCTACAATACAAGGGAAGGATTTTTTTAATATATTTATTTGCAGTAAAAAAAAAGCGCAGCATGCAGTAACTACGTGAGGTATTCTGCTCCAATACATGGAAAAACAGAATAAAAATACGCAAGAAAAAGTAAACTAAAAAAAAAGCCACATAAAATAGAATCAAGAAGATCAACCGTGGGCAAATTGCTACACGAATTGCTAAACTCACAGAACTGGTAACAAACTGACAAAAAGACCACAAATCAAGAATCAAAAGTTCAAAAAGAGAAATTCGGCAGAGCCAGAATTTATTCTTTTAACGACCCTTGTATGGTTAACATCTCTGTAATGTGTGGTGCAGTGGCAACCCAGACCACTGCACTGTGACTGAGGTTGGCGTTAATGACCAAGTTGTCGACGCGCCATTAAGCCTCAATCCCCCCCTTGTATGGTCTGGAGAACTAAACGTTCAGTTCGATTCCCAACACCAACTGACGAGCCAGTGCTCGGCCACTGTGTTTTATACCGAACAATGGATCTTGCCTAAGGATTTACCTCACGTGACTGGCTAGCAGGCGCGATCCGGTCCTAACTGATTCAACAATTGGACGCGCTCGTCCTAGCAGTCAACAGCAATCGAAAACACCACACCTCCTTCCAAACGTTACTCTCAACCAACCGGAGCTTCGGGTTTTTTTTTTTTTTATTATTAAAAGTCGCATTATGGGGTATAATGACACGTAGACTGAGTGGTGTCCAGTTAAACAGTTGAGTACAAACAAATTTCAAACACTTTTTTTCCAAAATGATTATTAACTTTTTTAACAAATATTTTACCAATATTTTACAAATATTTTATCTGGCGATGAGTTAAGTATGACCATGTATACTGTTACTGCCTTATAGTGTTTGAGAAAGTCTATTTTAGACAATTATCGGTTATAAAAGGTCGTAATAATCTTTAGAATATTACAACACTACAGCGCTGTGTTTTTTATTCGATGTGAGCACGAATACGTTGATGTTAGAACTTGAATTTTTTTTTTATCCCGATTTGATCCTGTCATTTTACACGCGATTTTCATAAAATTGGCTTTGGTTGATAAATTACGGTAAATGTAGCAAATTTAATGAAAATCGGTTCAAGTTGTTCTCAAGTTAATTCACTGGTGCGGACACGCGGACGGACACAACGATGTTAATAGTTATTTCTCGCTTTGTGAAATGTTACTAAAGGCGCGTCTATGCAACCGCGCGCCTTCGCATTCTCGCAGCTTGAAGCTAGAAATCAACCGAAATTTCAACGTGGGGCTCATTTTAGCTCTGCTGGCTCGCAACTGAAATAGTGAATAATGTGAGTTCAGAAGCGGCTGAGTAAATCGTTTCGTCAGGAGTAATTCTTTATAGTCACAAATTATAAGACTGCAAGCCTTTATTCAGACAATGTCGGATTTAGCTAATCCAGGCAGAGATGTTACCACGGCAACGATACCTTTGCCATCGCAAACTTCAAGCTGCAAAAAATGTAAAGGCGAGTCGTTGCGTGAACGCATCCTATTGTGTGCGCGGCGCACCTTGAGTCCTGGAAGTATTTTATGAGCGGCTACGTCTTCCTGGTGGGAGCGGCTTTAATCGAAGACCGCCATTGTTTCTGTAACAATTTTGGATATCAACAAGGTACTCTGCTACCAAAAACGTACAATTGGTTACTTTGTCTTCATTCTGCAGCGAACTCCAGATAGGCCTCGCACACTTTAAGGGCACGTTTATGCAACGACAACGACCCGCCTTTGCATTCTCGCAGAAATCATCTGAAATTCCAACATGGCGGCTGTTTTCGCTAACGCCAGCTCCAACGAAACGAGTCAATAATTGAGTTTAGAAGCGATTGGAAAAACTGTTTCGTCAGAAGGAATTCTTTATCTTAGGCCATGCAAAGTTAAAAAAATGGTTCTCGGGCACACACAGTTGAAAAATCGATGAGGGATGAGGCTTTTTTTTTTTTTTTTTTTTTTTTTGTAATTTTTATGCATTTTGAGGTAGCCTAAAAGAAAAAAAAAATTTTTTGCGCTCTAAAGTTAGTTTTCATTGGAATTTGACTTTTATTAAGCCTAAAGCATACGCGTATTGTGTCTTTTTTTTTGGCTTCATTTTGCCACGGGTTGCCTTTACGTTTTGTAGCTTAAAGCTTATTTTCAAAACAAACATTGCAGGTTGCATAAATGCCTTTAGCATTTACACTTTTCTCGAGGTTATCAGTGGTAGGGCACTTCAAGCATACTGCACATAAACAATGATAAATTTGTTTTTACGAACACTTTCTTATCCCTTTAAGCAGTATGAACTTACATATACGTCTGCTACGTTGTGGCCCAAATGGATTTAACGACGTATATATACGTTGTAACTTTTATGGGGAAGTGCGGGTCCAAAAATGCAATTTTCGGCCAAAATATCGACATGAGAAAAGTTGAAATTCACTACCTACGTTGTGCATTGATTTCTGTAAATAAAATGTTGTTCCCGATGTCTATAATTTTATAAAAAGCACTTTCGTTGAGTGTAGTCTCAATAAAAACTGTAAAAATGTTGTGTTCATTCGTTTTTTCGGAAGTTAGAAAGCAAAAAATTGCTCATTTTCGATCAGCGGTAGCGATCGATTCATTTCACTGGACGCCGCCATCTTGGATGCATTGAAAAGCTGGAATGCCTCTCTATCCAGGCCTCTCAACATATTTTCTCGATGGCCATTTGGCATTCGCCAATCAGACGGAATATAAGAAGCTGTTTCTGGCTGTCTCAAGCTACCTTTCCAAAGCAGTTGAAGATGCGTTCCCTCATTGGCCAGTTGGCACCAAGTGACCGATTGGCGTGCTCTCATTAGCTGACGAGCGATTTTACAATGGTTGCCATGACGCGCTTCGGATTTCACGTGAGCCAAGTCATGGAGGAAGATGCGTGAGCGTTTGCCTTCAGTTCGTCGTTGAAAATTACGAAAAAGATGAAGTTTCACTGCATTAACAAATTAAATCAGCAGCTACGATGCACAACTAAAACGGAAAAGGAACCAATTAACCTTCACACTATCGCTTATCAGGTGGGAACAACGTTTTGTAGCCTAACTAACGCCGACTTTCGGACACGTTTTTTCAACATGGAAATTTCAATTTTTAGTTCATTACCGGCCGTAATTTTATGAAATTCTCCAAAACTAGACATATTGAAGCCATTTTTTCTGTGCTCCTTAATGAATACATGTTGCGTGCACGTAGCAAGTTTTAAAACATCGTGTCCAATACTTTTCGCAAAAATAAGTAGTTCGTTAGTGCCTCATTCAGAGCAAATAACAAACCAAAGAAACCAAAAAAAAAAAAAAAATGACGCGGGGCTTTTTAGGTGATGCGGCGGTGCCTGAGAACCATTTTTTCTACTTTGCATGGCCTTATTGTCACAAATTTTGCGACTGCAAGCATTTATTCATACGATGTCGGATTTAGCTAATTCAGGCGTTGTTACTACGGCAACGATACCTTTGCCATCGCAATTAAATTCAAGCGGCGAGAATGTTAAAGCGATTCATTGCCTAAACGCGCCCTGACGTCGCATTTATGCAAAAAGACCTCCTCGCTCGCCGAAAGCTATTTGCTAGCTTTCGTGATTTATTTCCAATTGAATTCCAGTTTCTACTAATGGAATGCAGCGATACATAAACAATTAAATTTATTATAAACAACAACAGGGTGTAAAAATTTAAAACATTGTCGCAACATTGTCGTCACTTATCGTTATTTCCAAAATGTGCGTGTTCTCGCTCAAAGAACAACTTCTGGCTGTGCTCAAACGACCCTAGAAAACCACATCTCGCAGCAAGAACTCAAAATCTAACATGGCGTCTATTTCGAGTTTGTCGAATCAAAAACAAAACATCCAATACTGGCCTTCAGAAATCAGTCCTCCATTTTCTGCTGCAGTCTTTCACCCAATTTTTTTTTTTTTTGTACGCATCCATTTTCTAATCATAAATTGACGCCGTCATGCCGGGTGCATCGATCTTCGTGTCGCGAGCCATAAAGAGAGGATCTCTCTCCGCCTTGTTGTTATGGTTACTAGGTATAGTCAACTCGAAAGCAACAGACGATAAGCAACTACCCAATTTAGCATTAAATAATTAAGTAGAGGCTAGTGAGCGAGAAAATGCACACTGCTTGTGGTCGCGTAAGCAAAAAGTTAAAAAGCACTTTAGGGGACGTTCAAGTATTACGTCATCAGGAAGGGAAGGGGGGGGGGGGGGCGTTCGCCAGCCTGTGATGATTGATGACGAGGGAAGAGGGTGGTGGCCAGTTGATGACGCAAGCACTGTTATCCCAGTAAAAGGGTGGAAAGATGGGGAAAAAAAGTCTTCCAGAAAAACACAGGGAAATCACCCTGTATCTGGGAGAAGTCAAGTTAGTAATGACATAATACTGGAAGGGGGGGGGGGAGAGGTT
>JAHWFP010010074.1:29540-40391 GCA_023313725.1 Lithobius niger | reverse complement strand
CCAAACCACAAAATCGGATTTGCCATCTCCTGTGAAGTCTCCACTTACGGGAACATCACCTGGCTCTCCCCACTTTGTAGCACTCTCTTTTCCATTAGAGCTGTATTTGATCCACCAGTCTCCAGTATGTGGATCCCACGCCACGAAGTCGCTCATCCCGTCGTGATCGAAATCAGCACTGACTGGAGTGAAATAACTTTTTCCCCACGATTGATGCTTAGTTTGATTACCATATCGCGAACTTCGATAGTAAAATGTGGCTGCGCTCGGTCGCCAAACTGCGATGTCGTGTAAACCGTCACCATCGTAATCTGCTGCCATTGGATAATCTCCTGTTTCTCCAAAATTGGCTATCTCTGTCCACGTTGGAGAAGGAGCATTGTGCGTGTAAGTAATCGTGTAGAAACTTCGGGTGGAAGGCCGGTGGCATGTTATATCCCATACTCCGTTTCCCTTGTAGTAGCCGAGATACCCAGTATCACCTACAGTGCATCCGACTAATTCACCCCATAGACCAGTGTCGCTGTTTTGGATTTGCCAAACGTTTCTGTTTTTGGGGCCCAACCAAAGCGCCGGGTCTGGTTTCCCGTCTCCCGTGATATCCACCATACGTAGTGTACCATAGTTGATGGGCCAACTCGTATAATAGTCGGGTAACGTGGCATGTGTTTCTTGGAGTGTTTGGCATGCCATACTAAGGAGAAGCGTTGTATACAGTACCAGTCTCGGACCTGCAATCAAACAAGAAACAATTCCAATTTTGTTTTTATTATTATCTACAACGCTTTAATTTCTTATTCCACAAAAAGAAAGTATCGAACACCAAAGTTTAATTTCATTGCAAGGATAAGCACTTTTGTCCTCTTGTAATTTTGTGATAGCTGTAGCCGGTTGGGAGTCATAAGACAAAAAAAATGAAAGTTGTTCACCATTTTTCCATGATGGCAGCTTTTCCACCACATTAATTCATAGAGAATTTTCACGTTCACTTTATGAAGATGAAGTTAACAATTATTGTCCATGATTGAATGACAGTGAAAGGCAAAAGGAAGCATAATTGTTGCTCAATTCCGAATTTTCTATAAAGGATATGTTATACCTACAACTGTCAGTAAATTGTGAAGCATTTTTCTTTAATTTTTCATTTCATGATTGACCTTCAGGTTATGTGCCCGGTGTGTGTCAGCATTCTTTATACTACTTAAACTTGGCCGATTAGCCATCTTTAAGTAGTCTGAAGACTACTGACACACCCGGGCATATAACTTCAAGAACAATGATGAAATGAAAAATTTAAGAAAAATGCTTTCATATAAGTTGTTAATATGAAATATTAATCTGAAACAAAAACACAAATAAATCAATATTATTAAATATTATTCAATATTATTTAAAATGTATGTGAAATTAAGGACGGCCATTGGGTAAATGATTGTTACATTATACTGCTTTTCTATTCAAACTGTGTGCTAGTTTAATTATTATTATTAGTATTCTTAGTTCTTTTTTAATGTTTTGCAGATACCATATTTTTTATATATACCTGTGTGGTTTCTGTTTTGTTTTTGAAGCGATCTTTAATTTTTTTAATTTTTATATTGACTTTTAACATTTGCTGTAATAAGGTATTTGTTTTTTTCTTCTTCTTTTTTTGTGTGTACGTTGTAATTGATATTTTATGGGTAGTAATTGTAAATTTGATATGTATCGGCTCTTCACAAGTTTCTGAGTGAACTTAAAGCCGTTATTTGGTAATAAACTAATTATTATATTATATTAAAAAATAGGGTAATACTGTAAAAACAATAAAAGAAACACAATGATAGACCACAAACGACAAAGGAAAATGAAAAGAAACAAACGGCAGCAAATAATAAAGGTCCAATAATGCAAAAAAAAAAAAAGCCAAAAAAAATAGACGTTGCAAAAACATAAACAACCAAAGACACTAAAAGCAATAAAAATAACAAGACATAAAAAACAATCAAAACAAGACAATTGAAAAATAAAACACGGCAGCAAAGAACATACTCAACAAAGGCTATGAAAAGGCTGAAACAAATTATAAAAGCAAGAAAAAACAGCCACAAAATAAAATACATTTAAAAATATTAAATACAAAAAACACTGCTAAAAAAAAATACGGAACGAGATATGTAACAAAGTAGTGCACACTATAAAACATTAACAGACCTAGTAAAAAATGAAAACAATAGAATAAACGCAATAAGACACGGCAACAAAAAAAAAACGATTTGGAGCAATTAATTAACACTGGCGATAGTAGGGGTCGACCTAGGATCTCTTGTGTTAAACTCTCAATTTGAGAGCTTATAACTCCGTTAAAAGTAAACATATTTTAGCCAAATTTGGAACCTCGAGGCCTGCCTGCAGTCCAAAAATTGTGAAATTCACAGGGGCTAGGCACACGAATCGCGTACATGCCGGAACACTCACGCCACCCCGCAAGCGCAGCGAGCAAGCGAGCGATATTTAGTATTAGGAAATTGATACAAGGAAGCGAACTAGGTGGCGATGCACGTTTCATTTCAAACACACGCACTTCCTTTATTTCTTCGCTGATTTCTTTGGGGGTGGGCTTGTTTTAAACGGAACACTTTATTTGTTCAAATGACACCGTCATTGGTGATCTACACCTTTGCATTGATGGTCACGCCTCGATTGAAATATCAAAACAGGCACAATTTTCTGACCACAACAAAAAAGTTTGGAAATAAATCGGGTAATCTAAGATTCAACTGACGATATTTTGTGGAGTTAACCGCCGAATAATAAAAAACCGTACCTTTTTGGAAACTAGAAACCTTCCTCTAAACAACCGCGTATCTCGTTTTTAAATACACGCAACAGAAATTAACCATTCCATCAGCTTCCCGCACGCCCGCCCATGCGCCCGTCATGGCCAATCCCAGAATTCCACGCGGCGATGGTTCTTCGCTTCCTTGTAGCTCGTCCCCAATTGGCTGTAATTTTGCTGTAAATAAATTAAATTAAGCAACTACACAAATACGACTTTACATAACCTGACTGTTAAACCACAGTTCTTATATAAAGTCGTATTTTTGTAGTTGCTTAATTTAATTTATTTACAGCAAAATTACAGCCAATTGGGGACGAGCTACAACGCAGCAAAGAACCCATCGCTGCATGGAATTCTGGGATCAGCCATGGCGGGCGTTCGGGAGGCCGATGGAATGGTAGATTTATGTAGTTCGCGGCTTCTCCGTCTTCGTGACGCCGAACCGTTGTGTGTATTTAAAAATTAGATGAGCGGTTGTTTAGAGGAATGTTTCTAGTTTCCGAAAAGGTACGGTTTTTTATTATTCGGCGGTAAACTCCACAAAATATCGTCAGTTGAATCTGAGATTACCCGATTTTATTTCCAAACGTTTTTGTTGTAGTCAGAAAATTGTGCCTGTTTTGACATTTCAACCGAGGCGTGACCATCAATGCAAAGGTGTAGATCACCAATGGCGATGTCATTTGAACAAACAATGTGTCCCGTTTAAAATAAGCCCACCCCCAAAGAAATCGGCGAAGAAATAAAGGAAGTGTGTGTGTTTGAAATGAAACGTGCATTGCCACCCAGTTCGCTCCCTTGTATCTCTTTCCTAATACCCAGTATCGCTCGCTTGCTCACTGTGCTCGCTTCCGGCATGTATGCGATTCGTGTGCCTAGCCCCTGTGGTGAAATTCGGTCGAGCCAAACCCGAGATACAGAGAGGGGTAAAATAGACAACTTCTTGTTCTTGGTCTTGTACTTCTGAGGATGTACTTTTTGTCTGTCCCCTCTACAGGTCAAACCATTTGTCCTATAAAGCTGGTTCTTAGCCCATTTTACAGGTATTGCTCAGTAGATGTGCCCTTTCTATAAAGCCTTTTCGAATTGGTCAAGTGGTTCAGGGGTTGTGGAGCTCTAAACGACCAGACTGATTGTTTTACATTGTTTTAAACATTGTTATTATGCAACAATGCCAATTAGCAAATGCCAGCTGCAAGACGTAGACTGAAGATTAAAGGATTTGTTTCTATTATTAAACACTGGCGATGGGTCTCTGTGTTAAACTCGCAACTATGACCGCCAACTGTACTGTTTTACAGTTTAGCTGCAATTCTAAAAGTAACACGAATTAATAAACAAAAATGGAACGTTAAATGTTTAGAGTAATGGTCTATAATTCAAAACCTAGAAGGAACACGGACAAGCTTTGACAGTCAAGGTCTAGGTGTAACATTTTGTCGTAAGGGGCTGGTAAGCATTAGACCCTTACTACCCGGCGGCTAGCAATAAATATATTTAGACGAAAAACTGTAAATCCTCCTACAAAGACCCACGTGATGATCCAGTGGTAGTATGGTATGCGTTTCCTACTTTGCTTTGTGTTGAAAATTATTTTTTGATTTAGGAACATATAAGCATATTCGCAACAGAAAGCATTATTGGTTATCCTCTAAATATAATAAAAAAATTCTAAAAGCATCAAAAGACAAAATGCCACTCTTAGCAATAAAATTGTGTTCTTAAAGTCCCATAACAATATTCTAAGAAAAAAAGAAAACCTACTACAACCGTTCATACACACGTTCTGTCCGAATAGAGTATAACTAACCTAACCACCGGGTATCAATGTGTAAAATGTGCAGAATCAGTATGAATAAAACACTAAGCCAATAGCACAGGCGACAAATCAACACATTTATATTTCGGTATCAACGAGAAATTCGATACCTTCTTCAGAGATAAAATGTAAAGGATAAAAAGTTAAAAACACCTCACATAACTGTATTCATGTTTCCGCCATGTTGGCTTCGTTGCCCTGAATGCTGACAATAACATACGAAAATGGTAGGAATGAGCTGAATAGGCAATCGATGTTACACCAAATTAAACCAACAAATTAAAAGCCAAGGCTTAATTATTTAAGAGGTAGATGAATTAAACTGCATTGAGGAATACAAGTAAAGAAACTTGGCTACGTTGCGTTTCCAGGATGCTACGACGGGAGTTTCTTTACTTGACTATAGAAAGTAATGATTCTGGGCAACACATTACGTTGAGGAAAGATTCAGAGATCTTTTACGTGCAGAAAACCCCACGAGTCATTTTGCTATTTTACCAGAAGGGGCTAAAGGTCGATGTTGCAAATATTATTTATTATTTTACCTCCCTTTGATTTGAATCACTTGATTTCTAGTTGATTTTATTGAGCTCATTTCGAGCTGATACACTCGTGCAGTTTTTATTGGGAGTGGTTTTCTTTAAGCGGATAGATTTCCTTATGAAGTTGACAAATTAATGCCTGTTGCATTGAGTTCCAACGAATTCAGGAAACAATTAAAAAAAATTACGTCAAAGTAATTACGTCAGTAACACCAGTACAGGAAACATTTCTTATTGCGGGTTTATATTTTACCTGACCTCTTAAGTTTCCCTGGGTCATCAGGCTAAGCTTAAATCCACACTGAATGAGAGTTTTGCCAGGATAGTCGTAGGATCTTTCACATGCCCTTATCGACACGAATTAAACCTGAAACGTCTGTCACATGAGACCTAAAACCATCCTTCCTGAGACTTCGAATCTCTTCCCATCCACCCCTATAGGAACTTGTCAACTGAACAGGTGACGAATGTGTTATACTTTAAAGGCATAAGTTTTCAAGACTTCAGCCAAGTTGTCCAGAACCTTATGCTCAGTACATTTCTATTAATAATTTTGATAATTTGATATTATCATTCCGATAATTCGTGTATTTGAAACGTATATAAACGAGCTTTGTTACTACTAGAACAAAACCTATTATTTTTAGGTAGTAATTCATGAGTCCTTCATCTGTAATTGAACACCTCCGATAAAACCAGTGTTCCTTTAACGGTAACAACTTAATAGTTTAATTGTAAGTAGGTCGTCCCTCCCCCCCCCTCCTACAATATAAATATACACTTGTTCTTTAGCTCGTTCCGAGTTTCGTTACGTAGAATTCGTTATGCCCCTGGTATAGACGTCATGGTGTGTCGTATGCTTCGACACTTAAACGTCAGAGCGTGTGCCGTGGCTTTTTCATAGTGGCGATCAGCGAGTACGGGCATGCAAAATGGCTTCAAAATGGCAAGAAATAATTTTCAAAATAATACTAATGTAGTTCACTGAATACCATCGCTAAACCAGTTTCTACCCCTAGTATTAAAAAAAATAAACTGGTACTAACAGCAATGTTGGCAATGTTAGCAATGTTGTTGTTGCTTACCGCAAAAAGTTTTTAAAAGACATATTATAATACTTTTATGATTATTTTTTATTTACCTATTTATACGGCAGAGACGAAAGCCAACCAAAGTCTGAATCAGAAATTATCCTTAGTTAAGTGGATATACTCTCCCACTTCCATCCCCGAAAATACTTATTTTATATTTGCTACGACCTTGTTTACATGTTGCCACTTTAAATAGGAATGAGCTAGTTTGTTTTGCTTCGTTCGTGCGATAGCATTTTGCGTTAGCTATGGCTCGATCGTAGAAGTTGCACGGACGGATATTTAATATTGTCTTTCAACAAATAATTTCCATGCAGCGATAAAAAATCTATATTTACATTTGACTGCAGACTTATACAATCTTCCAAGAGTCAACAACATCCTTGACCATTAAAAACCTTTCTGTCACAACTACGAAAAACAAGAAAACGATACGAGTCGCTTAGAAGCGAAAGGGGAAAATGGCCTCCGATACACGGAAGTGACGTCAGGTGCGCAGCTGCAGAATCTACTGCAAGCAACCTGGGCAACAGCTGGTAGTGTGGAGTGTTTTACCCACCACACATAGTGTGATAGTATATAAGTTCATGATATAACACAGGGTCAATCAATTACTATGACGCTTACAGCCCCACCAACATAACGATAGTGTGATTTGTGAATTTGTGCATGCTGCACGATGATTGAATTTTCTGGACTTAGCTTTTCCCGGTGTTTTGTCGTCTTAGGAAAGTAACTGGCGCTGTCAATTTCTCCTCCCCCACTTCTGTACACCTCTACCCGCGTCTTTGTCCCCAACACTCTCCAAACTGAACTGTACCCTTTCCCAGACTCCTGCAATGTGGGGTGTGTAGCTCCTCGGCACCTTACGTGTTTGGGCTTTGTTTTTAATGCCCCTCCCCCCACCTACGCCTTCCCCTCTCAGCGAATCTCCTACCCCCCCTTCCCCCGAAATGTGACAGTCTGCCTCGTAACCTTCTTTCTAGCCCTTGTCATTCTTCCCTGCATGGACGGAAATCGGGACATTCCCAAGGATGTTTTGATGTAGACCCGGAAACGTCACAATGAAGTTTGACTGCAGTCTAAAAAAATCCAATCACTGAGAAAACCAGCATTCAGTAAGCAAGTAACTCCGCTCATCAGCCAAAAAGTCCAACCGTCGACAATGGCACACTCTACAACAAAATAAGTTCATTGTCGTTATATTGTTGCAATTATAATTGTGTTCATTTACCGAGTATGAACGGCCGCGCACGCAATGATTGTTGCTGCTTACTTTGAAACAATTCAGCTCAGCTCAGAAAGCCTAATTCTACGAAGCAAATAAGCTATTTTATCGTTAATAGCTGCCAATTTCGAGGCCAGAATGTAGCGTAGTTGGTTTAAAACTATACGGGTTTAGCTGAAACACGGGCTGTTTCATTTTACCCATCTACTATATTAATACCGTAAGCGCTCAAGGATCAGCAACAATTAAATTTTATCGTTACAATTAAAAGTAACGTTTTTTTTCATTCTTGGTTCAGTTGTTTAGAAGTTTTTAACTCGTACTGATGACTAGATGATTATAGTGAGAAATGAACAGCTCTAATTGTGTTTTTCACAAATACGTCGAATCAAATTGTTTGTTTACCCATCTCAAACAAAAAATACATAGAACGTAAAACACGAAAACAGTTTTTTTAAATATTAGCGTATTAATCCGCCAATTTCTGTGGTGTTGGTTCCGCATTATAAGAACGAAAAAATTTAAACAGTAAGTAGAAAACTGATATTACCATACTGGTTCTTTAAATTTCTTTCCATCGACTGCCACAGACCATCAGCAATTAAAATTTATTAAGTTTTGAGCTATTTTTTGAGTGTTTGAGTATTTTTCGGGTCTAATCTAATTGTTGCTGCTGCTGCTGATCCTTGAGCACTTACGGTGTTAATCTTTACATCATAAACCAAAGTCTCATAGCAGAAATAAAGGAACCGCAATGACGATCCCCGGAAGGGGAAGTATGAAAACGTGTGAGTGAGTCAATTCTTTGGCTTGAAGGTGAAACGGGGACGTTGTTGCCCTGAAAGAACGTTGAAATTGGCACATTGTTACCTCGACTAACAATTTGCTCTACGCGGTCATCGCAAAGGCATGTCTTAAATGACGTCATGTACGAAGGACAGTTATTTTTCGCACGCTACTCGGAGTGGGGAGGGGCCTGAACGGAGAATGCCCGTTGGTGGGGCAGTGCTTATGTCACAGCCACTATTTGATTACGATATTGCTTTGCGGAGGGAGAGGATTGACGGAAAATGGGACTGTTACACAAAGAAAAATTGACTGTTGAAGTGAACGATCAGGCAGCACCGAGCAAATACTGGGAAACAACCACGGGTCAAACAAATCCCCGGGCAAAGCCGGGTACGATGCTAGTATAATATAGATGGATAGATGAATCATACCCACCGTCAACATACACCACAGAAAAAATGGCCTACCTTTATGAGTTTTATCGAATAACATTATTTTAAAACTCATGGCTGGTACGTACCGTTCTCCCGTTTTAGAAAAGCCCTTCTTACACTTAAAAACATTTATTAGCGCTAGAGTTCGAAGTCCAATTTAAAAAAAAATATGGCTTAAAGTAACGTGGCTCTAGTCCCGGGGGCCAGCTGTACTTCAATACACTTTAATGGCATCATAAGAGTTAGCAAAAATGGAAGATAGCTTAAGCCTTTCAATGTCTAATTAGTTCGTTTAGGATATTTGTTACCATCATATAATGAACCACATTTCAAATCGAGACTATAGAGGATTATGGCAGAATTTCATTTATATTTAATAGCTTAAACACTTAATAAATTATAATTGCTGATGCTCTGTGGCATTCGATGGAAAGAATTTTAAAAGAAGCAGTATGATGACATCGGTTTTCTACTTATTGTTTAAATTTGTTCGTTGTTATAATACGGAACCATGGTTTTTCGATCAGCGTCTTTTGGGTAAAAGACGCTGATCGAAAAACCATGACGGAACCAACACCACAAAAATTGGCGGATTAATGCACTGATATTTTTAAAACTTTGTTCGTGTTTTACGTTCTATGTATTTTTTGTTTGAGTTGGGTAAACAAACAATTTGATTCGACATATTTCTCTATGTGAAAAACACAATTAGAGCTGTTCATATCTCACTATGATCATCTAGTCATCAGCACGAGTTAAAAACTTCTAAATAACTGACCCATTGCATGAAATTTGGTACTAGGAAGCCTTATTTGAGCCTCAGCAAGAACTACCATATTAAACGTCAAATTTTGAAATGATAGTTTCGCCCAGAATTGACACAGACCAACGGAATTCGGTATTTAGAATCGTGTTATAATTATTTCACTGTGTAAAAAATTCTGATGACAACAATCGAACCGTTTGGCGTCCACAATATGGCCATTTCTTTTTTGTTGTTGTTGTCCTTGTTGTTGGGACTCTTTGCCCTCATTTGGAGATCGAACCAATAAACCGATTTTCAATTTGTATAGCTGAAAATGTAGGTATTAATTAGCACTAGGCCGTTTAGAACGCTACAATATTATTGTTGTTGTTGTGATTATTATTCTTGTTGGGGAAATGTAAAAGTTTGAAACCTTATAGTTATCTCCAGAATTGCCATAGACCAACGAAATTCGGTATTTGGGGTTCGTGTCATACATATTTAACTACATTAAAACAGGTATTTACAACAACAGATCCGCTTGTCCTCCACAGCGTAGCGCTTTTGTTGTTGTTGGGACTCTGTGCCTGACTAGTACAGCTGTAAGCAACAAAATCATACATATTGATCAAATAGCACGAAATTCCGTAACACGTCATTCTCAGTAGATCAAATCGAACTAGCTATGGAGACCCCTTGAAATACCTCCCTAGGCCCCACGCTCTCCTTGTCTCCCATGCACCCAGCCTCTGTGAACCGGATACCCAACAAATTCTTGCTGATCGAGCTAAAAGCTTAAATTGTGGCACACAAGTAATTCTTAGCAGTACACTTCGAACCAGCCATGGAACCCCTTACGAATTATCCCCAAGGCTTCCCCCGGCAGCCCCCTGTTGTCCCTCCCTGAGACTTGGCCAACAAATTATTGCAGATCGAGCGAAAAACATGAAATTTGGTCCCTAAGTCGTTCAGAGCAGTGCAAATCGAACTAGCTATGGAAAACCCTCGAGATACTCTCCAAGGCCCTGCTGCCCACCACCCCCTGTGCCCCCTCTGTGAGTCCTGACCAATAAATTCTTGCAGATAGTGCTAAAAAAATGAAATTTCATACACAAGGCATTCTCAGCAGTACAAATCAAACTAGCTATTCAGCTCTCATGAAATCCCCCTCGAAGGCCTGTCAGCACTCACTCCCCATGCACGTTCAATGTGGCTGATACCCAACAAATTCTAGCAGATCGTACTAAAAGGATGCATTGTGGTACGCAAGTAATTCTTAGCCCTAGAATTCGAACCAGCCACGGATCCCATGGCGTACCATCAAAGCCTCCCCCAGCATTCATCCCCTCCCATACACCCCCATGAGGCGTCGATGACCAACA
>JAHWFP010010074.1:5049-29140 GCA_023313725.1 Lithobius niger | reverse complement strand
AGAATTTGTTGGTCAGTAACCTCATAGAAGTAAGTGTTGTCGAGGGCAGAAACGGACCTTAGGAAGTACCTCGAGGGGTTCCATAACTATCTCGATTTGTAAGCAAACTTACCTGTCACATTTCATAGCTTTTAACTCAATGAGCACGATTATCCCAAATTCTGGCCCGTAACAACTGTACTATACCTGGAGATTAAACCAATGAACCGATGCTCAAGTTTTATAGCCCAAAACTTAGGTATGCAGAAGGTCTATAGGGCCTTTTGAATGTTATTTTAGTATGGTTGCCATGATATTCGAGTTGTTGTTCTTCTTATTGGTGAAAATTTGCTCTCACTAAGTCTCTTAAAATCGAGTATTAAAAAGGCTAAGACTCCTATAACAGTTACTTTAAAATAATTGTAATATTCTTTTTGTGTTATTCCTGCTGTGACAAGAATATTCGTTAAAAAAGAGCTCAAGCGTATAAAATACAAATGTAAGTCTTAAAAAACTTAAAGCTCTAAACGAACAGATATATGAAGAAGACATGTAAGTCATCAGTGTCGCATTAATACATGTAAAAGACCTACAGCCGGTTTTTCAGGATGCTAAAGATTCTTGTACACGTATTAGTGCGGTGCTGATGGCTTACATGTATTTTTTTTACATCTGTTTTTTTAGAACTTTAAGTTTATTAGGGCTTACATCTGTATTTTATGTGCTTTTAGGCAGTTTTTAATAGTAATACATAGCTTTTGTATTTGCTCAGACACTGCGTCGGGTTTGGATTTTCCATTCTCTGGAGGTAGCCCATCCAATTGCGGTGTAAAGTGGATGGAAAACCTACTGTGCGATCCAGGGAAGAGCTTTGGTTTCGTTTCAGTGGACGCCAGGTCATGTGGTGGTTTTTGGTAACGAGGTGGCAGACATAATAATCGGGAATAATCAGGTGAGATTTCTGGTGAGTCAAAGGGAATTGAGTCCCGTCATTTCGTCTTGTCAAATTTGTGGCAGTCCAGGTAGGAGTCAACCACGACTGGTAGAGTCCTGTTTTGCCTGCACCCCACTGTCTCGATGCCGACCATTCTGGAGCCCCCTCTAGGCTGGGGGTAGAATATGACCACCGTATCCATTTGTGTTGTAGAAGGCAACTAAAAGGGAACCCGACATCACAGTTTGCTAGTGTGCCAAGGGTCTGCATGGCGGAGGGTATTCGGTCCGTCTTTAACACTAGCAGCTCCAACACTATGGTCTGCAAATGCGCTTACGGTGTGTATGGCGGGCGGGTTTAACACCCGTCGAAATCACTAGTCAGAAAGAGGTGAAGGGATCCAGACAAACCGGGCTTGGGGTGGCTGCTTAGAGGATATTTGGTGGTTTTTATTCCCTTTTTGGTTTGAGTAGCCCGTTCTGGCTACTGGGCTTTTCATCCTCATCCCCCAGCATGTTAGCCGTGTACTGCAACCTAGTAATCCGTGGAGGCGGAGATCCTGGCTTTCGGGATTTGGTTCCTTATTCTGTAGGGCGGGTGGCCTGGACGATCCGGCCTAAGGTCAATTGGCTATGACTTTTCGGGTCCTGTAGATGTAGGGAGGCGGCTTGCACTGTATCCGTCTGTATCACGGACCCTAACTGTTTGGGTTATCGAGGGAGGTGATGTGTACGGCTTCCTTGGTGGCCTTGCCTCTCGGTATGCTTAGGCTTGCCACCTCACCAAGATAGACACCGGTGTTAGCTTCCTGGTGCAGGGCCCTTGATATGGGGTTTCTGGCCATGCATCACACGAGTGCCGCGCGGGTTTTCTTCTCTGGGGAGCTCACCGCCGCGACTTCTTTTTTACTTTCATTGGCAAATAATCCCCCACTCCTCCCCACAATTTCGTCCTTTTCTCGCCGCACTACCAAGCGTCTGAGGAGAGAACCTGAGATGGTTGGGCCTAGTGCCGAGTCACAAGACGTTAGTAAAGGTCATCCAACTCGGTCCCTTTGCAATGCACAAAGCCCTGAAAGGAATCTGTGGGTCTGATCCCAAGGATGTCTCTCAGCTCCGTGCTGGAGGATACCTTGTGGAGGCTGCAAATGATGATCAGTCAAGGAGACTTTTCAATGTGAGTGACCTGGGATTGTGTCGAGCCGCACCGTACCTTGAACAGCAGCAAGGGAGTCGTGAAATGCTTTGATTTGAGAGGTCTCAGTGATGTCATCCTGGACGAACTCAGATCACAAGGCGTTAAAGGCTGTGCGGCAGTTGACGAGGAAAGGAGAGGGTGGTGCCCAGCCAACTGACACATTCTTCCTGACCTTTGATACGCCTTTTGCTCCGCAGCACATTACTGATGGCTACCTGCTGTTGAAGGTTCGGTGTTACTTGCCGAATCCGAGGTGGTGTTACCGCTATCAACGCTTTGGCCATACCAGCAGCTCATGTAAGGGTAAACCTGCCTGCATTAACTGTGCTCAGGCGGCCCATGAGGGCGCTGACTGTGCTGGCCCAGAGCAGTGCGTCAACTGCAGTGGTCAGCACCAGGCATCTTCATGGGACTGCCGTGTTTATGTGGCGGAATGTTGAGTACAGGAGATAAAGGTGCAAGACGGGCTTTCCTACTCGGAGGCCTGTAAGACAGCCAAACTATCGGTACCGGCGATGACACGGTCTTTTGGGCAGGTGTGTAGTCAGCCAATGCCTAGACCAGCTAGTGAGTCTGCTGATTCGGCAGATTTGCGCGCTGAGCTCAGGTCTTTGATGAGGACGGTAGGCATAGTTTTTACTTTGTCGACCCAGCAACATCCATCTTTGCAGGGTCTTTTGGATCCTTCGGACCGGGTTGATTCCTTGCTGTCGACTTCTATCCGCCTGCTCCTGCTCCTACCAATGTTCCTGGTACTGCTGATACAGCTGTTACCAAGTGAGTTACTGCTTCCGTTAAGCCTCTGCCCACAAAGAGTGCGCCACAAAAGACGTCAAAGAAGAAGGCTCCTGCTGGTAAAGCCTCAACACCACCGTGACGACGTCACCACTAAGAGCGAAGGGGTCCATTGTGCTAGCTGAGGGGTCCATTGTTTCCGCTCAACAACTTGATCCTCCTTTGCCCATGGAGCAGGGAGAGATTACTTGTTCCAATTCAACGGAGCTATTTCCTCCTTCTGAGGACTTTTTCTGAACCTCACTACAACTGTGGATTCGGGTGATGATTCAGATCTCTTCGGGTCGCCCGGAGGAAAAGTTAAGCAGAAGGGTTCAGTCTTAAGCCGGCACTAGTAATGGCACATACCATCGTTCAATGGAACTGCCAGGGTTATCGGACCCACGCAGAAAAGCTGCGGCTGCTTTTATCGCATTGGCGACCTCTGTGCTGCTGCCTGCAGGAGACTTGCTTTAAAGCGTCGGACAATCCGGTTGTTCCGGGGTATTTTTTTTCAACGTCTGGATACTGACCCTGTGCCACGCACATGGTGGAGTTGCAGAGCTGGTTCACCACTCTCAGCCACATGCCATTTTTACAAAAGATTTAAGTGAGATTTAATGATTTTCATGATATTTTTCAAGATTTACACGGATTTATAGATTTGAAGATTTACATGAAAATTTGCAGTTGTCCTGGGATTTAAAGATTTACTGAAGATTTAGGTAAGATGTAATGATTTACATGAGAATTTTCAAAATTTACACGGATTTACAGAAGATTTAAAGATTTGCATAAAGTTTTATATGAAGATTTGCTCGCATTTAAAGATTTACAAAAGATTTAAGTAAAATTTAAATGATTTTACGGCAGATTTACGTGATTTACAAGATTTGTGCTAGATTAGCAAGATTTACAAGATTTGAATGATTCACACAAGATGTAGATGATTAACACAATATTTACAGATTTACAAGATTTACACAAAATTTCCAACGAATTTATAAATCTAAATCTTCGGTGTACGAGATTTCTAGCTTTGTCGAAGCCGTCGGATGCAGTGCTACTCTACAGATTATAGAAGGGGCATGAGCAGCTTCGTGCCCACCAACACCATTGGGTTGGAGCACCACACTAGTGTGCACATGTGGTCTGATGGAGGAGTCGGTCACCATTTTTTGGTTTCATACCCCTTGTGGGTGGGTAAGTACTGGGTTCCATTGAGAGGAGGGAAAATTCCACTTGGGAAGATTTTGGGTGTGCACTCACTACGTACTGCGTTGGGCTTTTGCAGGGCAATGGGTTGTTTTCCGTAACTTGGTACCTGTCGGGAGCTTGGTGGGCGTGCGGTCGGGTGGTCCGTACAGTGCCACCTTATTGGGCGAGTTCCTTGCCTGGTGGCCTGTTCCTTAATTGTCTCTTGGGATTCCTTGTTTAGGTTTACGTTTAGGCTTAAGAAAGTTTAATTTAACCACAGAGCATATGTTTGTAGGTGTTTATCGGCTCTTAACAATAAGTAAACAAACAAACAAAGCGAAATAACACAACTTCAACGTAGAAACGATCAATCACCCAATCTGCTCTCGATTAATAAAATCTATTTGCGACTGTTAAAAAGTAACAAACCGCGGAGATTCCGATTTTTGTAACGTCTGGAAGGGTTCGCAAATAAAACTGCGTAAAACGCAGCTATATAGTGTAGAGTGTAGCATGGCTATTCTTCAGTGGTTCAACGAAACGTCATCATCAACGTTTTAAAAATGAATTCTAAATTGATTATGCGTTACTCAAATAAAAGATTTTTTAACAAAATAATTATTTCGATAAAATTCACTGTATATATTTTATTCTTTAGCAAGACATGGCCGAACCAATGAAGTAAAAAAACGTAGCAATGTGCCAAGTTTTAAAGTTGCGTTGTATGTCTGATGAGTGGAAAATTGATTCGTTTTTGATATCACAAATAATTGTTTTTGGTTTAGATAACTGTTTCAGTTAAACTTCAATAACCTTGAAAAGGCACAAGCCCTCCTACCTAGGGAGCTATGATTTGAGCCTATTCCCATGATTTTAGGTGGTGTTGTTTGACCTGTACAGAAGACAGACGAAATGATCCCCAGAACAACAACAATAACAAGAAGTTGTCTAGAAGTGCTATTCCGAGCCCTCTAATAGACAGAAATGGACATGCTCAGGATTTTCTAAAAGGTAGAGATCTATTCTTTCCATCAACCCTAACCGAAATTATTTAATTTAGATAGGACCATGCTATGCCCATTTAAAGGTAATGGCACAGCTGCAAAATCGAATGTTGATTTTCGAATTCAAAGTGCTCTTGTAAGCCCTCTAATACTCCGAAATGGACATGCTTAGGATATTATGAAAGCGGGGAGATCTATTCTTTCCATCAAGCCTAACCAGAATTGTGTAATTTAGATACGGACATTCAAAGCTCATTTGAAGCTGAAGAGATAACAGCGAATCGTGTCTTGATTTCCGAATTCAAAGTGTGGTTATATGTAATGAGTTAACCTGATTAAAGTTTAGTTAAGTCCGAAATGAACATGCTTATAATATTCTGAATGGTGGGGATCTTTTCTTTCCATAAATTCTAACCGACATTGTTTAGCTTACATAGGGACCATCATGTAATGGTGAAGAAATAATGGCTTAGCAGCGAATGCGTATGGTGATTTTCGAATTCAAAGTGGTCTTTCGAGCCCTCTAATAACCCGAAATGGACATGCTAAAAATAGTAAGGTGAGGATCAATCCATCAATCCTAACCGAAATTGTTTAGCTTAGGTACAAATACAATATAGCATTACAATGGCACGTTATAGAAATTGAAACTAGCCGCTACACCTTTAAATGGGCGTAGAACGATCTCTATCTCTATCAATTTAGGTTAGGATTGATGGAAAGAATAGACCCCCACCTTTCTGAATATTTGTAGCATGTAAATTTCGGGGTATTAGAGGGCTCCAAATCACCATTCGCTTTTGCCGCTACGCCATTATTTCTTCACCTTTAAATGGCAGGACGGTCCCTACGTAAGGTAAACAATTTCGGTGGATTAATGGAAAGAATAGATCCCCACCATTCAAAATATTCTAAGCATATCCAATTTGGACTAATAGAGGGCTCGCAAGAGCACTTTAAGTACGAAAATCAAACATACGATTTTGCCGCTTCGCCATTGTCTCTTCACTTTTAAATGAGCATAGAAAGGTCCCTCTCCAAGTTAAACAATTTCGGTGGATTAATGGAAAGAATAGATCCCCCGCTTTCAGAATATCCTGAGTATGGCCATATCGGAGTATTGGAGGCCTTGCAAGAGCACTCTGAATTCGAAAATCAACATACGATTTTGCAGCTACGCCATTCTCTCTTCGCCTTTAAACTAGCATATAGCATGGACCCTATCACAATTAAATAATTTCGGTTAGGATTGATGGAAAGAATAGATCTCCACCTTTCAGAAAAATTCCAAGCATGTCCATTTCGGGCTATCAGAGGACTCGCAATAGCACTTTGAACTTTGAACAGCCAATTGAAAAAATGCAGTGTTCATGCGAATTAGGGCGAATTGGGATTCAGGCGTTATTTTTACGAAAAAATGTGTATCACTTTTCTATCACTGTGTGCTGAACGTTCTTGCTTCATATTAAGCTTTTGATTTGTTGATGGTTAAGGAGTTACATTAAAAAAATAATTTTTTTTTGGGGGGGGGGGGCATATTGGAGTTCTACAAGGAAATTGAGGTGGTTGTCGTTTCTAGCTGCCAATTTCCCTCGAAATTAGCAATATAGCTTAGTCTGCTTTAAAACTACATGCGTTTAGCTTAAGCACGGATTCTTTTACACGGAAAGTTTGAACTCCATAGCACGTGGACCAACAATTGTTCAGCACCGTAGCGAATATGTGCACCAAGAATATAAAGCGAATCAACTGATTGATCTTATGTACAGTTCCAGCATAAAGTAAATTTACAAAACCCAGAATTATTGTTATAGTGAGTGGACTGTCTTGGTAGCCTATTCGTGGTGTTCTCCCAGCAGAGTAACGACTATAACACAGCTTATTGCAAGCATAGGAATGGACGTGTTTATTAGGCCTCTAGGACCTATATAATAAAGTGTCATGTGACACAGTGATCATGTGTCACATCTATGGTCAGCAGTACCACACATAATTACATGGTTACATGTTATGGCACTCCTATTAGTGTATTAAACTAGATGGGTTAACATAAGGAAATAAGGATTGCTAATTACTGTGGGGCCACCCGTGACGACTCCACACTAACGACAGAAAAATAAGAAAACTTAAAAAAAAATGCCTAACTTCCTGAAACAAAAAGAAACAAATAGGTGTATTTTTTTTCTATGAACATATATTTCTATTGTGAGTCTCTGCCTAACCTTTATAGGAAGTTTTTAATTTAAGAAAGCAAGAAAGCTATCAATGCGCTTTCACAGTATACTAGCTTGACGGGTTTGAAAGTTAAAAAAAAAACTTAAATTAAACACTTGTATAACTCAAGATAAAAAAAATTAAAGAATAGCCTGAGAAACGGTTGGCTATCTTAAATTTACAGTTTACATATTTGACATTTTACTTGCTTCTTTTTTAGATATATAACAATGGCAATGTTCAACAATTTTTTTAATAATAAATAATAATGCTGCGATTTTTGAATTTTGTAGATTTGCACTTCAGGTCGAGAATTTTGCTGAATTTTGAAGAAAATTGAAGACGTTTGCAGCACTTCAGATATTGTAAAATCATGTGGCTACAGTTTAGTTGACCATCTTACATCTTGAGTGGCTTTACTTTGGCTCCATGCACACACAAGTTGATGTTATGCCATGAAAAGAAAAAAAACATATAAGATTAAAACCAAGGAATCTGTTTTCCATACGAATAACAAGTTACAAACACATGTTTGTCTCACGACAACAATTAAAATTTACCTTGTCTATTCAGGGCACACATAACAAGAAACGCGACATTTTTGCCAGCACGGCACAATTTAAAAATAACTTTCCATTAGGCTAACAGATAACTAATAACTAGACAACGAAGTGACAGCTGCATTAGTACGGTTTTAATTTACAAGTTCAAACGGTTAGGTGTTTTTTTTTTAGTCGTTTGTGACGTCCTAAATCCGGAAAACGTTTTTTTGTTTCAGTTTCGGAAGCAACCTGGAGAAGTTGAACTGGAGAAGTTACTTTCCGTTTGGATTTATTTTTGTTAAATAGTTTTGGAGTCTGCTGAATAGTGTTGGATTCTACGGCGCTATTATCATTATTAGTTTCCAAATCTTGTCCAAAGAGGGACGATGCGCTGTTGGGCGGAAACAAATCCTTTTCTACCTCACATTCATCGGAGACACCGCATACTGGATTGTCGGTGATTGGTTGAAGGGAAAGACTGTCATGATAATGACGTCTGTCTGTTTTGATTGGCTGGTGCTAGGCTTAGTGCGTGTGCACTCAGGTGACATTGTCTTTGACTTTGCCGAAGGCGTCAACAAACTGGCAGGTTGGGAACCAATTGATTTCCTCCTACGATAATTAGGCGTGACAGCTACGTGGCTAAGCTTGACGGTGAAAGAACGTCTATTCTCAGGGTAATTAACGGGTGGATTATGCATCGCAGAATTCGGTGTATTTTGTGCTGCGTTTGGCAAGTTATCCGGACTTAGCTTAGGCAACGGTTCGACAGGAATTACCGCGTATACTAGTTCAGTGCTTTCTACAACCCTCATTCGTAAGTGACATCTTGCCTTATGCACAATTATGTTAGCTTGTGTTAGTACAGTATAGATTTCATGTGGTAGTACAGCATTTATTATACCAGGTAGCCATAACTTGTCAGACGTGCAGCTGAAGTTACGGTACCACACGGGCGTGTTTAATGTAAACTTAACCAACGTTTTTTTTTGTGAGCTAGTAATTTGTTTGTGTTGATGCTGTTTACTTTCGCTGTTGGAACCAGAAGCAATAAATCAAGTCGTGATTTAAACTCACGGTTAAAATAAAGTTTTGCAGCTGTTGCTTGAGTGGTAGTACTTAGCGTAATTCTACTGGATTTTATAAATGCGTTAATACTGTGTTGTACTCCGAGACCATCCCTACTCGCAGCCTTATAGATTTTCTTAAAGTTCTTGACAAAAACTTCTGCTAGGCCATTTACCCAGGGCGAATAACTTGGCCCTGTTAGGTGACGAATGCCCAAAGACTTTAGCCAATCTTGAAACAAACTCGAGCACCATTGAGGACCGTTGTCCATAACAAGTACGTCAATTAAGCCGTATTCGGCAATGTGGGTATTCATAATACCTATCACTTTTTCGGACGTTATAGTTTTCATTTTGTGTACAAATGGGATTTTACTATGGGTGTCAACCATGATTAAAAACATGTAATTATCCACGGGGCCACAAAAATTGGCGTGAAAACGGGCATTTGGTTTGAACTCCCAGGTGTGTTTAGGACCTGGTGATTGGTTTTTCTTGAACTCTTGGCAGTTTGCATAAGATTTTGCCTTACGCTCAATTGTGGCGTCCATAGAAGGCCACCAGATCTTCTCTAGTGCGAGACCTTTTAACTTAACAATTCCTAGATGGGAACTATGTAAGCCTTTAAGCATTTGTTTCTGCAAATCTGCGGGAATTATGACTCGGAATCCCCAAAATAAAGCATCTGATTCTACAGTTATTTCAGTACGCCTGGTAAAGTATGGCAGTAAATCCTGGTCATCACAATGACTGGGCCACCCATGGTGAACGTATCTAAATACTTTCCATAGAATAGGATCCCTACGACTTTTAGCAACTAACGTTTCATTTAAAACTGGTAAGTTAGAAATGGTTTCTAGTCCTAATACATTGTACTGCTCTTCAGCCTGTTCAAATTCCTCATCATTGGGGAGGGGGAGACATGACAACGCATCAGCTGTTACATTTTCCTTTCCAGGAATGTGCTGAAAACCATAGGAACCCGTTCAGAAGGACTGCCCAATGCTGAACCCTCGCTGCTGCCATTTGGGGAATACCTTTTTTGGGACCAAAAATCCAAAGAGCCTTCTGGTCAGATTGAAGGATGAACTTTTGTCCATAAACCTATTTGTGAAATCTTTTCACCCCCCTAGCTACACTTAAAGCTTTACGGTCAAAATGGCTATAACCCTGTTCTGCCTTTGTTAATTTTATGGAGGCAAAAGCTATTGGTCTGCTCTCACTATTAGGCATTATATGCATCAGGCTAGAACCTTTCCCGTAAGGACTTGCATCGCAAACCAGCTTGAGCTTCTTTTTAGGGTCATAATGAACCAGTATTTTAGATTTAACAAAAAGTTCTTTTACTGTATTTACTGCCTTGTCACAATCCTGCCCCCAGATTCATTTAACTTTGGGGCTTAACAGCCTGGTCACTGGGTCAAGAATATGTGCCAAGTTTGGGAGATACTTTGAATAGTCGTTTACAAATCCTAAGAAATTTTGCAACTCCTTATGTTGGTGGGGTTAGGGGCGTTGGTAATGGCTTCAATAACCTCTGGCAGGGTGTGTAAACCTTCAGCGTTGATCATGTGACCAAGATACTTGAGTTCAGGTCGTGATAACTTGCATTTGTCAATACGAAGTCTAGCCCCCACATCTTGGAGTACAGTCAAGAGTTGGTTCAACGATTCGTCATGGGATTTTCCCTTGCCACTGACCAAAATGTCGTCATAAAACGGCATGCACTTAGGAATTTTGTTAGTGACTTGCGTCATAACACGCTAGAATATTCCTGGACTTGAGGCAAGGTCTATAGGCACTCTAAGCCGTCTAAAAAGTCCTAGTGACGTGTTAATCGTCAAAGCAGCTAGGGACTCCTTATCCAACTCAATTTGCAGGAACGCATCCTTCAAATCTATCAAACTAAAAGTATCACTGCCTGATAACTGACTAAATAACCCTGTGGCTGTGGGGACTGGGTAATGGTCAACCTCTAGCTGAGGATTAACGGTGGTTTTGTAATCCCCGATGACATGTATGTCACCGTTCGGTTTGTGAACTATGACCAGAGGGGTCGCCCATTTGGAAGTTTCCACAGCCTCCAGAATATTTCCTGGTTAACTCGTTCTTTTAAAGCAAGAGGGACAGGGCAAACTCGGCGGTAAACCGGTTTTGCATCAGCCTTTAATTGTATTTTGGCTTTGTAATTTTTGAGTTTTCCAAAGCCAGGGCCAAACAGCTCTGGAAACCCCTCTTCAATCTCCTTAGTGTTAACCACAGATGGGTTTAACCTTTAACTTTTTTAACCTGTTTAACTTTAGTTTGGAGATCAAAAAGGCATCATTTCTTACTCGAAAGACAGAAATCCAATCTTTGCCAAATAAATTCAACTTATAGTGTTTGGAAACCATAGCATCTAAATGGTCGGTCTGGCCATTTACAGTTACTTCTAGTTTAACTAGAAGCATAGCTAACTCCTCCTCGTCAGTGTACGAGTTGATAGAGTATGGGCTATTTAGTAATGGCACATAGAAAACTATTTGTTGTACCAGTCCATGGAGATGACTTCCATCTGCACCGGAATCCATAAGTTCCATAAGTAACTCAATTCCGTTCAGAGTGACTGGGACTGGAATGTACCATTTAGATATTTTCATTTCGTTAATAACTACTTTGTTAGTTTGAACTGAAGCTGAACCTTGTTCAGTTATGCTGCTCACTCCGATGGTGTTATTTTGCAAGTGATAGTCCTCAACGGACTCTAACTCACTAGCTGAATCATCAAATTGGTTATTAATGTCACTACCCTAAGTTTCAGACTCACTAAATTCGCTTTTGGTAAGCAGATTAACCTTTTTGCGGTAGCTGTATTTGTTTTTAGCCTTACTTTTGGGAGTAAAACTCTGGGATGATTTTGAGTTTACTTTAGGTGCTTTTAGCACTAGGACTTTTTCTACAGACTACCTTTAGGTGTCCTTGGGTTTGACACCGGCCACAGATGTAATCTTTGTATTTACATCTAGACTTTACATGGCCAACGCATCTGCAGCAAAATCAAGAGATATCTGAACCGGTTTTAGGTCGAAACTTAGAAGTTTTGTTTCTCTTAGTGACATAATTCACAGATTTGATGTTTGAACGGATTTCTGCTTGGTCTGCCTCTGCAGATTCCAGAGACAAAGCAAGAGACTCAGTTTCAGATAAACTTAAAGCTTTCTTTAAAAGCTCCATTTGAATTCTTTCAGACAAAATACCACCAATGAATCTATCGCGAATCATCTCACTGTTAATGTTCTTAATTTTGTCGAAATCACAATGTCTAGTTAGAAGCTTAAGAGCTGAAACATACTGATTTAACAATTCCTAAGACTTTTGAGCTCTTCTGAAGAATTTCATTCATTCTGACACCACAGAAGGAAGTGGTTCCAAATCGTTTAGAATAGCTTTAACCAATTCACCACACGAAAAATCTGTTGGAACCTTAGGGGAAATAATGTTTAAGATTTTGTCAAACATCACTCTCCCCACTGATGTCGTTAAAATATCCAATTTATCTGCATCAGCAACTTTCTTTGCTCTAAAGAAATAATCTATACGTGTTGAGTATTTGTCCCATGTATCACATTCATTGTCAAACTCTACAAACAGGCTAGACGGTTTTGCCATATCGTCTCAGTCTGTAACTTAGCACTTAGGCTAGAACTTAAGTTAATAATTTAAGCAATTGTATTATTAACAGCAACGTCAATTACTCGTTTGCAAAGTAATGTCAGTAATGACGGCCACTACAGGTGGTACACAATTTCACCTGCAACTGACATACTTATGTCACAAGTAATAAGCTTTAACAAATTACTACAAGTTAGTAAAATTAATTACTAAGCAACTCGAGACTATAATTGAATTGCCTAACATCTAAGCCTAATTCCAAATTCATAGCCTACCTAATTTTACAATCTGCTTGCCCAAAAAGTTTCATACTTAGGATTTAACACCATTATTTAATTTACTTCTCAAGCAAAAAAAAATAACACCACCGGCTTAAGCAGCCTGCAAGCCAAACAAGTTTCACTAAACTTAACTAGGTAATTAACTTGATAATTTACCTCACAGCCATCCAGTGTCGAGAAAAGGCACATCACTATGCTAAGGCACAATTTATTTGCGTTTATTTTGATTATCCAAATTATAGTAAGATAGGTGAAATCAACCGACGCGTTGCATCGGGACACAAACCTTGTACAAATTGTGCATTAGCAAAGCAATTTCTCTCACTGTTCTAGCAAATAAGGAACGAATTGTTTAACTACAATTAAATTCGAACCACACAAAGTTCCACTCACTCAAACAACAGTTTTTAGATTTAAGATTTAAATTAATTCCCATACCGGGCACTAAACTATTTTGCGTAAATAGTGAAATTGCCAATTCACCAAATTGGAACACTGCAGATGGTTGGTAGGGGGAATAATTACATTAACTCTTAAAATACTCCACTGGGGTGGCTCGTCACGTGTGCCACCACAGTGAGACAATCGTCAACAAAGGCATGCACGTCCTTTGATGTCCACTGATGCACGATATTTGCTCAGTTTCAACAATGCTATAAAGTAACCTTGCTTTTTTTCCCGCTATAACGACATTACATTTGTAAATTTACTTATACCGGAACTGTACAGATCACACCCAATTTCACAATCTCAGTAATCCTTTAACAATAGAACAAGACGGGATTTCAATAATGGTTGTAGGGTTTAGATGCAAAAGATAACAACAACAGTGTTCCTGTACGGTTTAGTCCGCGTGAAACCTTACTGAACCATTAGACAAGTATATAAACCTAAAACCATAACCATACTTTCAAAATTATTATAAGGAAATATGTTGTATAATACAGGCTACAAAATCGCTTACTTTGGGGACTTAATTTTTTAGCATTCTTTAAGTCAAGTCGTCTCCTTTCCGGTCTTCCTATTGATGATACATACAGCATTTTTCAAGATTTCAGATTCAAGATTTCGGACTGGTATTTCATATTTATTTCAACGACATTTGGAGGTTTTCAAGGAGTCGCACGAATCCTGATTACTTAATCTGTAGATCTGTACTAAACACACTAAGACTATGGTTTTTACGATTTTTTAGCAATGTCATTTAGCCAAGTAGAATGCACCAATCTGACTAATCGTGTTTAAAGTAAAAAATGTAAAAACATGTGAACACCGCAGTAAGGTTTCACGTGGACTAAACAGACAACAATAAGTCTGCTCGTGTTTACGGATTGTTATCCCACAACCACTAGTATAAATTTTTCGTGTCCAGAGCATTGTTACTCGATTCCGAAATGTTCCATCGTGTTCAAGTTAAAGATTAAACACAGAATCTTTAACTAAATATCGTTCGAAGACTCAACGACGAACCCCTTCCACAAACAAGGAGTAACAGTGCTGTCAACTATGACATCTTTGTCACATTGTTGATCTTTCTGAGCAAAAGAACGTTAGCACGATTGCGCATGCTATACTTTTGTTGTCGGACTGAGGTGGTGAAATTTAGTGATAAACAGGTTATCAGTCACTTTCTTGGGAAAGATAACAACAATGGCTCTGCCCGGCGGGCCTCGTCATTGTTATATCTCACTCATCGGAAAATAGCTGATAACCTCTACTGATTGTCGTGAAAACAAATGGTGATGTAGGGTGAGGTGGTGGACAGGTGGTTTATGTTGTAAGCCATATGTAGTTTGTGGTTCGTATTTTTAGTACCGGGCGCATGACTTTGGGTCACGGCTCGGTAATAAACCAAATTGAAATTGAAATTGTGATGTATGGTCTCAGGCCTTTAAGTACCAGGAATAAATAATCTACCACAAAACAAAATTTTTTAAGAAATCCTGCCAAGCTTTTCGGCCATGTGAAGTCGTGATATCAAACGTCAAGCTCTTTCGCTAAGCTAATCCCACCGAGTAAGAGTTCGAAGGTTAAAATATGAAATATATGAAAATCGCTTACTGCGCAATTTTTCCATTATTTCATTTAACGTTTTGAAGTCTTAGACGGTGGGGTTAGCTTGGCAAAAGAGCTTGGCGTTTGATATCACGACTTCATACGGCCGACTTGGCGGGAATCCTTATGAAGTTTTGTTTTGGGGTAGATATCAGATCTTCTTGGTCCAAATTGATGAATTCCATTTTTTTCCTTAGTAATTATGAGATGAAAACGGCAATCTAGTTTTCTGATCCATTTCTTCCTCTTTTTTTGTTGGCTTTCGTTAGATTTTGAGGACATCAGCCACGCTTTTTTCATATGAGTAGTATTTCTTATTTGTGCAACTCTTTCATTGTTGGACCATTGTTGGAGCAGTTGATTTATATCATAAAGGCACACAGCTCTAACGATGACACCGTTGTCTTGCCACTAGTAACAACCAAGGCTAGGTGTTGGTTTCTTACTTACATACAGAAAACGAAGGAGTGGGTTTCTTACTTACATAAAGAAAACGAAGGAGTTGGTTTCTTACTTACGTAATTAAGAAATCGAAGGTCTTTGGTTCTTACTTAAGTAGTAAAAATACAATCGCTGTCCATATTTACGTATCCCAAGTTGTTTCTAAAGTATTATTAAACTATTTCACACTCTAAATTAACAACTATTTAATTTTTAAAATAGGAAAAAAAAATTCTATGCATAGCAAACGAAGGCGTGGGATTTTTACTTACGTAAGAAAACGAAGGTCTTTGGTCCTTGCTTACGTATGTAAATCTAGCCTACTACCGCTATAAATGTTTGCGTATCAATATTTACGAGTCATTGTTTCCAAAATAATATATTTATTAAAGACCCAAAGGAAAGCGTTAAAATTGATTAAAATAAAGAAATAAAGCATAATTGCAGTTATTGAGTATCCACCCAAAACCAAAACTGGTAGAAAAACCCGCCAAGTTTCCAAAAACGGTCGGCCAAGTTAATCGTACATACTAAAAGTTCGAAAGTTAAATGAAAACTAGAAGATTGCTACTAGCGGTAGCAATCTTCAAGTTTTCATTTAACGTCCAAAGTATTATTCGGTATGATTAACTTGGCTAATAGGATTAACCTTGGCGGCCTTTCCCTGGTGGAATGATATCACTACCTTCAAAAGCCGACCGTTTTTGGAAACTTGGCGGGTTTTTGTACCAGTTTTGGTTTTGGGTGGATATCACAACTTTCATAGGACTGTGAACGTACATAAGGTAACACCGTCTGTTTAAGATGCTTCAATCCCATTTTTCCACACACTGGCTAACAATCGCTGATTTTGTTCGCTTTGCTCACTCAATCAGCGCAACCCTTCAGTTGTTTTGTTTATCCCAGCATCTTCCCCTTAATTTTTCAAGATTTCGTTCACATTTAGTCATGCAGAAACCCCCGAAGGTCGCTGTTACTAAAACAGCAGAACGCGAAGCATTTTATTTTTGGGTTATTGACAAAAAAACACCATTAGCTCGTGTATGGTCGTATTGTTGCATAACCATCATCTAATGTGCATCCCTATACTCTTACGCAATCCACGGCAACGTTAATGTACCTTCATTTTGTCCTTCGTTACAGTTCAGTTTTTAGTTCGTCCAGGCTATTACAATAAATCTTGATTGTTCAAGCCATTGTTGCTTAAAATCTTTGGTTGCAACTTGGAAAAGAAACAAAATTTAAATTCGCCGGTGGTGAATTTCAAAACCCTCCCAGGCATTTGTCCTGACCCCTACAACCCCCAAACCAACAAAAGGATCTGAGGATCCTCAGGTGCATCCGTGTGCAAAAGTTCAGGTACGTAGGCGTTCTCAATTTTGCGCTAGCCATGAGCAAAAAGTCTATGGGATTTAAGGTGGGAAAAATCTAGTTAGCTAGACAGTAACATAAAAACAACGTTATTGACGCATCTTTTTCTCTATGATTGGTGGACACTCATCCTTTGGCTTGTCCATTAAAGATTCAACTCGTTGTCGTACAAATATGTTGGACGTGGCGTTCGGCAACAATTCGGTAAGCCTTTCGCTTTATTGCCCTCTTGGCTTCGCCACTCAGGTAAACAGCGAAAGTCTTAGCTTATTGTTGCCGAACCCATCGTCTAACTGATACCAGTACTTCAGTATCTCTTTGCAAACGCACGGATTTATTTAATGTTCGGTTTGGCAATGTTGCGTAAAAACAGTGTTTATTAACACACTTGTGCCGTTTTCATTGTTGTAAACAGTCCTTATAAATCCCGTATTCGATTCTTACAACAATGGTAAGAGCAGTACAACAATGAAACCTATTGTTGCATATACATGTATACTTATTGCAACAATACTGTAAGTAAAAATGTAGAGTTACAACAATGCAACCAATTGTTGCAATAAGTGTCCATGTATACTTATTGCAACAATGCTTCTTCTTTAACAAATGAAAATCTACGGTTTGCATTCTTACCGTGAGATTGACCCTGGTTTCTTAAAACTGGTTCACCTTCCACTTAGGCCAAAGCCTGGCTCAAAACTTCATCTTCGTCAAACAGTTGGTCAACGCCCAACAAAACACTGAATTTAGCCAAAATACAAATGCAAACATAAAAAAACGTTCAAAGTGCAGGGAAATCGAAGGGCCGAACGGACAACAATAGACGAGTGCGCGAAAACGTGGAGGTGCGTGTGCTGTTTCATTGTTGGTGGTCCCTCCGTTGTAGCAATGAAAAGTCAAGCCGTGCTAAGCCAATTTCAGTACCATTAATGGCCGTAAAAAAAAACGAACGAACGTCGAAACCAGCCTTTTAATATCAGAATAAGAGACTTATAGCCATCCTTGTTCCAACAATGGGGTACAGTAAGTAATTTATTGTATAGTTTTTACGTACCTGGACAAGAACATCCTCGCCCTTCGGGCTCGGACGATTCTGGCTCCTCGTACGAAAAAACTATCCAATAAATAACTTACTGTACCCCATTGTTGGAAAAAGGATGGCTGTAACTGTTATTTAAAACAATGTTAAACAATCAATTTTGTCGTTTAACGGCCCCTAGTGCCTGAACCACTTCACCAATTAGAAGAGGGCTTATGAATAGGGTATCTACAGAGCAATACCTGTTGAGCTAAGAACCAGATTTATTCACCGCATGGAAGTATTTATTTTCATGATACAAAATAAGAGTTACTAGTAGCCAGTAGCTAGGCTAGTAGCCAGTAACAACCCCAAAACAAGACTTATTAAGGATTCCCACCAAGCTTTTTGGCCGTGTGGATATCAAACGCCAAGTTATGTATGTTGTGGGAATATAAAAACGTATAACATGCGATATTAAAGAAACCTGCGTAATGGAACAATTTTATTTAGAAACTTTATTTGCCTCGTAACTGATTTTTGCAGTACTCAGCCTGATTAGTTGCCTCTGAATTAATGATTAGTATCCGCTAACAGCTGACTTTTCCCCTGAGATGGGATTAAGGATGTACCAAATGTTTGTGGACGGTCTCCAAAACACAAAATCGGATTTTCCGTCACCTGTGAAGTCTCCACTTAGCGGTACATCCCCTGGGGCTCCCCACGTTGTGATACTCTCTTTTCCATTGGAGCTGTATTTGACCAACCAGTCTCCAGTATGTGGATTCCACACCACGAAGTCGCTCATCCCGTCGTGATCAAAATCAGCGCTGACCGGAGTGAAACCCTTTTCTCCCCAAGCTTGCTGCTTAATTTCATTGCCATATCGGGAGCTTCGATAGTAAAATGTGCCATCGCTGGGTCTCCAAACTGCGACGTCGTATAGTCCGTCTCCATCGTAATCTGCCGCCATTGGATAATCTCCTGCATCTCCAAAAGTCCCTAACTCTTTAAAAGGTGGATTAGGACCATTGTGCGGGTAATCAATCGAGTAGAATACCCGGGTTGAAGGCCGGTAGCATATGATATGCCATACCTTGTCTGGATCATAGTAGCCGAGAAACCCAACATCTTCCAGTCCGCATGCTCCTAATTCCCTCCATAGTTCGGTAGCACTGTTTTGGATTTGCCAAACTCTTCTGTTTTTGGGGCCCAGCCAAAGGGTGGGGTCTGGTTTACCGTCTCCCGTGATGTCACCAATACGTAGTGTGCCATAGTTGACGGGCCAACCCATAAAGTATTCGGGCAACGTGGCGTGTGTTTCTTGGAGTGTTTGGCATGCCATACTAAGGAGGAGCGTTGTAAACAGTATCAGCTTCGGACCTGTAATCAAAAAAGAAAAAATTGCAAATTTGTTGCGATTATCAATAACATTTTAATTTTTTATCCTACAAAAAAGTGTCTAAAATCAAAGATTAATTTGATTGCGAGGAACAGTTTCGTTCTCTTGTAATTTTGTGATATAATTTGTTCCACTTTTTGTTTCCAGGAAACGGACGGTATGACGCCACGTTTCCTTCCACTACAAGTGCAAAAACACGTAAATATCCCACTCTTAGACCCAAACAGTAACTGTGTAGAGTCTTCAAGTGTGATATCTACATATTTTTGCACTCGTAAAGTGCAAGAATACGTGGCGTGATACACTCCTGCAAACAAAATGTGGAATAAACCATAGTTTTGGCCGGTAGGGAGTTATGGTAAAAAAATTAAATTTGTCCACTATTTTCCAAAATGGCAGCTTTTCCACCACATTAATTCATGGGAAGTTTTCACGTCTACATTATGAAGGAGTAAAGTTTAACAAATGTTATAGTTCGCCTTTGATTGTTGCTCAATTCCGAATTTTCTAACGGCGTGTTATCGTTACAAATGTCAGCGAATTGTAAAGCATTCTTCTTTAATTTTTCTTTTCATGATTAGCCTTGACGTCATATGCCTGGGTGCGTCAGCATTTTTTAGACTACGTAAAAATGGGCGATAAAGGCCATTTTTATGTAACACCCTTTATAAAGGTTGTTGTTTCGAAATATCGAGTATACAAGCATCAGAAACAAAAAATAAATAAACAAAAAAAAATACTGTAATACCATAAAATCAATTAAAGACAAAAAAAAAGTGTAAATACAATTATAGACTGCAAATGACAAAGGAAAAAAAACGGCAACAAATAATAAATATGCGATAATGCAAAAAAAAAAACAATAGACCGTTAGAAAAACATTAAAACCAACGAAAGACACTAAGAGCAATAAAAATAACTAGACAGTTGAACACAAAACACGGTAGCAAAAAACAAACTTAACATAAGGCAGGAAAGGCTAAAAACAAATAAACAAAATACACAACAAATAACAAAATACATAGCAAAAAATATTACAAACAACAAAGAACACAGCTAACAAAATTTCGGAACAACATTTGTAACAAAGTAGTAAAAATTACAAAACATTAACAGACCTAGTAAAAGAAAAGATGTAAATAGAATAAACGCAACAACAAAACACAACAAACGAAGCAACCAATAAATTACAGACAAAATTAAACCAACAAATTAAAAGCCATGGCTTCATTCTTTAACAGGTAGATAAATTAAATCGCAATAACGAATACCAGTAAAGAAACTCGTTTAAGCTGCATTTCCCCGATGCTACGACTAAAGTTTCTTTACTTGTTTTTATTGTATCCGCGGCCTGTCTTGAGTCTTGCAGGTATATTTTGGGCGGCTACGTCTTCCTGGAGGGGGCGGCTTTAATCGACGGCCGCCATTGTTTTTGTAACCTTCGTGGATATCAACAAGGCACTCTGCTACCAAAAACATACAATTGATTATCTGTGTCGTTCTGGGCGAACTCAAGATAGGCCGCGGTTACTATAGGAGGTAATGTTACTGGGCAACACATCACGTTCAGGAAAGTTTCAGAGATATTTTACGTGTAGAACATTGCATCGACTTTATTTCGCTATTTTTCTAACAGGGGTTGGAGATCTACATCACAAATCTTATTTATTGCTGTACCTCCCTTTGATTTTAACCATCGCGGTAGGTATGCGATTTAGTTTCGAGCTGATTTTATTGAGCCGATTTCGAGCTGATACACACAGTTTTTTCTACCTTTTAGAAACGGTACAGTTTTCGATAAAAGTAGTTTTTTTTTTAAGCTGGTTAATTTTTTTTTAAGTCGACGAGTTAATGCTAAGATGCATTGAGTTCCCAAAGAATTTAGTGAAAGAAAAAATAGAATCAGGTCAAAATAATTACGTCAGTAATAATTGCATGTTTATATTTTGCCTAACCTCTTAATTTTTTCCTGGATCATCAGGCCATGATGCACACGGAGAGTGAGTAATTCGCCAGGATATTCGTACGTTCTTTTGTACCCCCCTACCTAAAAGGATTAAACCCAAAACGTCTGGCACATGAGACAATTGTCAACCATCTTTCATTAGAGCCTTACAATCTCCCCTTACAATCCAGAGTAACTTGTGGTCAACCGAACAAGTGCAGAATGTGTTAAATACTTTTAAAGGCATAAGTTTTCATTGTTGCCTTGATAAGTTGACATAGGTACATTGTTGCCTCGACTAGCAATTTGCTTTGCGCGGTCATCTCGGCGGCAAGTCTTAAATGACGTCATGCACGAAGGACAGTTATTTTTCACACGGATGCTGAAGTGGACGCTGAGGAAAAGGGCAGGGAAATCGTGAGAGGAAAGGGGGGAGGCGAGAGGAGAGAGAGGTGGGAGGAAAAGGGGTGTATTACAGAAAGACAAATTGCCTGTTGCAGTCAACATTCAGGTCACAAAAACCGAAAACTGGGAAACAACCACGGGTGAAACAAAACCCTGTTCGAAGCCACGAACAGCTATGGAGTGGCATGACCCGGATTCGAACCGGCAACCCAGTTCGCCCCCAGATCACTTGTATATCACCTTAACCGCTATGGCCACATCCTCCACTGGCATAAAGATAACTCACTGAACTCATTTAAGACTTGCCGCGCAAAGATGACCGCGCAAAGCAAATTGCTAGTCGAGGCAACAATGTACCTGTCTCAACTTATCAAGGCAACAATGAAAACTTATACCTTTAAAAGTATTTAACACATTCTGCACTTGTTTAGTTAACCACAAGTTACTCAGGGTTGAACGGGAAGATTGTAAGGCTCTAACGAAAGATGGTTATGACAACTGTCTCATGTACCAGACGTTATTAAGGTCACAACCGTGACCAGGACTCTATTCGAATCCGGGTCATGCCACTCCGACAAAACGTAAGTGCATGGCTTTCTGAACTACGTTATTTAATGTATATTTTTCGCTAATGTCTAATTTCCAATTTTCCTTAATATTATTTACAGCGATTTATGTCTTATTTATTTCTCCTGGCGAATCGCTAGGTCTCAGAATTACTCCAGCGTACTGAGGAATGATTGCAGTGTGGCCGTCAAGGCGAAGTACCCCAAGTCTGTATGGGAGCTTGTTTGAAGGTCTGATTGCAGGATCCATTGTGCTGACTGGATGTTGTGCTGTATTGTCGAGCATTAGTCATAGTCACTCGTGATATCCTTAGGGGGCACTTCTGCTTCCTGATAAGAGGTCAAGTTCATGGATTTTGATGCTGCAAAGTTCCCTGGGCCAAAAAAGAAGCTTCTTACTGGCTTCGTGCCTTGGAGAGCCTTCCCGGCTATGATGCGAGTGCTTCCGTGTGTGAACACTTCTCCTGTATCCAGTAAGGATCGGAATAACATGTGGGAATGTGGCAGCAAGCTTGGTGTTTGTGACCCCTCCTCTTTGAAAGTGATGTCATTCTGGGAGGGTCGTCCGGTTTCTTTGGTGACTGAGGTGGACTTTCCTTGCGGAAAATGGCAGGAAAGATAGTAAAACACCAGTCTTACTATGTTTTCGAACTGCTGTCTGCGAGAAAGGTTTTGTTTCACGTATGACCAGGCATTAGCAAATGTACCACCCTTAGAGAGGTGTGACTGGCTTCCTCTGCTCTTGCGCCTGTAGTGTTTGTCGAGGAGCACCGTGGGGGACGTCGACTGGCATATCCTTTTCGATGGCGGCTCGTTGATGTCTGGTGAAGCATGTCTTCTCCTCAGCAACTGGGGGATGTTTTACTGGAACCAACCTCAAGAGATGAGGAAAAGGAACCCACCAATGTTGACAATATCCTGGATGTCACTCACGATTCTGATGAATAAAACGTTAATATTGTGTACCTCGAAGCGTGTAATGTAATCTTACTGTATCCACAGTACAGTAAGCTTCCTGTTGACATGTGACACATTTCTGTTACCATCCAAGCAAAAAGTTATAGTGCTATCCTTTTGCTCTTTTAACTTTATATTCCATATTTGAAGGCAATAAAACACACTTTCTCCGGCTATGAGGTTCTCCAGATTAGAATATCCTATACGGAGGTGAACCGCTATACGTGTACGTCTGACTCTGTAACTTCTAATCTATTTGAATTATACAAACACGGTCTCCAGAGTTTGTTCAATAATCTAACATACTATTGTACCTAACACAATGTTTATCATTAAACCATCTTTCAAAGGGATACTATGCATTTCAGAAATTGGGATAATGCCGAATTGTATTATTCACATACAGAAAATACACCAACCTATCATCAACAGCCAAAATCATCAAAAGTGGGATTGCAGACAACCGGATCTTGACTGAACATAACTAAAGGAAAGATTTGAGCATCATCTTGAAAAATTCCACGGGTGGGCGAGGGTTTCGGTTTCTAGCCGATGTCCGATATGTAAGCCTCACCATGAACATCCATGTTAAGCGTCAAGCTTTGAACTCCTATGATTTCGCCCAGAATTCACCAGCGAAATTTGGTATTTGGGGTCATGTCGCAACTGGTTCACCCCATTATACATTTTAATGACAACAATCGAACCGTTTGGCGTCCATAGTATGGCCATTTCTTGTTGTTGTTGTTCTGTTTCGTCTTCTTCTTGTTGGGACTCTTTGTCTTCACCTGGAGATCCAACCAATGAATCGATTTTCAAGTTGTACAGCTTAAAGCGTAGGTATGGACATGGCCTAGGACCTTTTGAATACTATTTTAATGTGACTACAATATTCTTGTGACGGACGGAAAGCCTAATGGGCTAGAAGCTTTGCTCTCACCTAAATACCGAACCAATGAACCGATTTTCAATTTCTATAGCTTTAAAAGTAGGTATTAACAAAGAGCAGGGTCAAATCGAACCAGTCATGGAGCTCACCATGAAATACCCCCGGGGGGGGGGGGGGGGGGGGGGGGGGGGGGGGGGGGGGG
>JAHWFP010010073.1:8640-20706 GCA_023313725.1 Lithobius niger | reverse complement strand
TTTTTTTGTACTGATGACGACAATCCGCCAGCCCACCCCCGTTGATAAATAATAAACGGTCCCTTACTGGTATTAAACTAACTCATTAATTTAATACGTTTTCAAACTTTCTTAATTTATTTACTGTAAATTACATTTATTATTCTCCGTTTAATTTGCTTCGACTTTTAAGATTTGTAAAATTAGTGCCAACTAAAGCAAACTGAAAAGAAACGAAAGCAAAATGAAAAGAAGCGAAACGAAAGCAATTTGAAACCACAGATTGTTTGAAACATAATGACGCCAAAATGAAAGAAAACGAAAGCAAATCAAAAGAGAACGAAACCTATTAAAAAACAAGTAAGAACGAAACTTGGAAGTTCAAAAGAGCTACTTCTAATCATCAATGATGAGCCTTCTCGATCTTTCTGCGGGTCCTACGGATACCTTTTTACGACTTTCACTTCCTCTGAATGGTTGAGTTCAGTCATCTTACTGCTGCATTAAAGCGACACTACTCCTTCCGGTATATGTGACAGGTTTTCCTCGATACACTACGGGTTATAGTTTAATAAGAAATAATTTACCCTTTCTTCGCTGGACTAAGTTTTGTCCTTAATTTTGCACCGAAAACTTATAAGACTTGTAAATCTCCAGACATGGGGTCAGGGTTGGCTATCACCTCCACGTCACCTCGGTAGTGATGCCTCGGACAGTCGGGTCACATTAACCAATCTTTATTATCTTTTTCAAGGCTTAAGGCAGATAAGCTAGTTCGATCTGTACAAATTATTACATCGGCACAACATAAAAAAATTATCCTAAAATGATTTGTATGCAGTAAAGCTGACAGGTTGTGCAAAAATGAATCAGCTGTACCAAGAATTTATAGGGTTGGGGCTTCACCTATAGCAGGGTTATCTACAGTACTGGCCGGATCTTGAATGAAAAATAGCATTACGAAACTGGGTTGGCAATATGGCCGCTGCAAGTGCCGCTGATGCGTTGAGTTGCCGCAATTTGTCAACGAAGGGCGACACCCTCCGTACAAACTGCCAACGAACGTGTTGCTTTTTTTTTGCAAACGCAGTGAAATAGCTTAATTGTGGCTGAGTGATATTTTTAAACACCGTTTAAAAATACTCTTATAAATAATAAAAAATTTGCCACCAAAATCTACGTAAAAATTTAAATTATTATTTCGAAAACCGCCACTAGCCGCCAATAGATGTAGCGTCGCACTGTACACAGTTGCTACCTCGAAGAACCAGACGTGGGGGCCATTTTGTCTAACCCCCCTAATATCGTTGTAGAGCGGGCCAGTTAGTTTAGTGGCCATGCCAATAGCCTATGTAGGGGAGAGGGGGCGTAAACGGAACCAAGATACTCGCCGAGAACAGAAGTTAGAGTCAATTTTAGCAAAAGACAAATAAGGGTTTTATTACAATTGAAAAATTCTAAAAATTTGCTTTTAAACCTTTCAAAGGTGACTTAATTGGGAAAAATGAGTTAGTTTTTCAGGGCTCCGAAAGACGACACTTTAAACAACCTTTAAAGGGCAATTACATCCATTTTGACATGCATGTTTGACTTTCGGATCACTTACACAATAACTAAGCACAAGAATTGTGGTAATAATACGTTACTTACGTCCGATAGCCTATAACAATTATTTAATTACTGCATCACCAAAACACGACACGGAGATCGCCATTGTTTTGCTGGAACGCTCAGAAATTAATGCCGACAGATGTAACTTTTCGATTTCGACTCGCAGCCGATTGAGATAGCTGTATTGACTGTGAGGAGCTCAAGCGTCTGACGGTCTTAGCTGGCCGGCAGTGTAGTGGCCAGCTAAGGCCGAAAGACGCTTGAGCTCCTCACAGTCAATACAGCTATCTCAATCGGCTGAGAGTCCAAATCGAAGAGATCCGTCTGTTGGCATTAATTTCTGCGCGTTCCAGCAAAACAATGGTGACCTCCGTGTCGTGTTTTGGTGATGCAGTAATTAAATTGTTATATCGGACGTAAGTAACGTATTCTTACCGCAATTTTTGTGTTTAGTTATTGTGTAAGTGATCCAAAAGTCAAACATACATGTCGAAATGGATGTAATTGCCCTTTTAACTCCCTGGCTATTCCCAAACTGGATTTTCGGACCCATTTTGAATCCCATTATTTAAGCTTTGGACTGGTCGTGGGATTCGAGCATGCATTCGCTTGGTTTGGAGACGAGGACGTTGACCACTGGTCTGTGCTTGCTCGCTCTACTCGTGATCCACTCACAAAGCTCACGTTGAGCCTGGTAACGTACACTCTATTGCAACGAAAATTAACGTTACCTGTAAATTTTAGCATTTTGCTGCTTATTCCCTATAGAGATTAAATCGGTTTAAGCCAATCCCAAGCTTGATAATCCCGAAGTACCGGCATGCACTTCCCTCCTACCATAAAAGCGTAGCACACAAGCGAACACACGTCCCAGTTCTCTTTTATTCTCTAGCGCTCGCCTAGTTTAGGCGTGCTCTCCGCATTCCTCTACCGTTCACAGCGAGAACTACGAAGTGAATGACGAAAGACATCTGCCCTGAATGAAGAACGAACGGACCCCCAGAAGAAGCCAGCTAGGAAGAACTTCTCTCTGCCCCTGGCGGACCCTAGTTACCGTGTTCCTTCAGGCTTTGTTCCATCCGTGCCTGATGTTGGTTGTTGCCCTGCAATCTTAGACAAGAACGAACGTTTATATCCACACAAAAACAGCGATCATGTGATTTTTATGCCCATCCATGCAAGGTGTGCATGATCATCGATACAAGCAAAAGGATCCTCATTTTGGACGAACAACGGAAATCTCGGATCAGGCTACATCAAATGTGGAGGAAGAAACGTCAAACCATAAAAGGCACATATTGGAGTTGAAAGAGTGTTGAATACCAAATTTCGTTCGTATCTGTCGCATAATTTATTTTATATGAGCGGAATTAGTAGTCAGTAGCCAGTAGTCAGCTGAAATCAACGATCTTCACGTAAGTTTATCACAGTGATATAGTTTGTGCACTTGATTGAAATACAACTCTTGCTTGTCAGGGCACAAAGACTGCCCAGTTCAACGATTTTCAAGCTGTTTCGCCGCATAGGTATTTATCCTCATCATCCTGAAATAAGCTCAGCTCTGGTTTCTTTTACAGTACCAAAAGCTAGTGGCCATGCAACAACAATGGAGGAATTAAACAATGACTTTCTTACAATGAAGTTACAATGTAGTGTGACAATTATTGAACTTGGTGGACGAGCCACTAGCGTGGTTCTTGACCCTACCCAGCTTTCAGGTCCGAAGGACCCAGTTTCAAAGATAATTTGGTTTACTAAAAGCCCTCCTCGTTTTCCCATCCACTGACGGATTTCCAGGGGAATAAATAATTTAATTTACTAATACTTTAAATTCAATTTAGATTAAATTAAATTAATCCCATCCTTATGGGCTAAGCATTTTCATGCAGCCTGGCCTAAACCAGCTGACCAAATGAAGGTGACCGACGCAGGTATACGTTAGACAGTGAGTGAAGAGGCAGCACCTTACATCATGTGCTGCCTGTTTAAATACTGTTTTATTATGGCAGCGTAGCTTGACAGGTGGGCATACAGGTGTGCATACAGGTAATGCTCATTATCAGGTGAGGAGACCATAGAACTACATATTTACAATCGTTAGTGAAGCCCAAATACAGTGGAAGCAACAAACACCACAGTTTGCTGCGTCGCCTATAGAGCAGTGACATGACGTAGTATTATTGTATATAACTCTATGCTGGAGCCTTAATGGGTTAGCTGCAAGGGGCACTGCAGAGAGAAACAGAAGGGCGTCATACTGAAGCTGATGCTGTGAAGAGTGATTTCTTAGACCTAAAACGAGCGAATTTTGTGGTTGGAGAAAATAACGTTATTTTAAGCTTAAGAAATCCGCTCTTTCGTTGTTTTCCCCTCCATTTTTATGTAGTGCACCTTGTAGTTATGCCCTCCAAAACCCATACTGGTGCCAATATGGCGGCAAATGTCACTGCTCTATAGAAACTGTTGGGTCAATCTGACTGTGATTGTTCGGGTATGTGTTCCAGAATCACAAGCAGTCAAATCTCTCTTGCATTACTGCCCGTTTAAGAAATGAAAATTATGTGTAGGCAATAATGAGAGTTCCAACTCCCGTTATTTGGACAAAATCATTTCTGTCTCTTATATGCAATTTCAGTAGGTAATGTGCAAGTAAACTACATATTCAGCCGTACTCTCGTTGCTGGCTAGAACTTCAAAAAGTGTTCACATTTCTTCAGTGAAATACTATGCCTCTGGTTTAACAGCCTTTGTATGCACCATTTATAACCTGAATCCGAACTGAATTCAAAGTCATATGAGCAGTAGATTATTTTGTGCTTCTTGTGTGCAGAGCTCACTAATGCCGCTGCAAGATCTGGTCAGAGACCCTGTTGTTATGTTTCTAGAATCAGGTTAGGTCGGATGATAGTGTAGCATATGATTAACGAGTTATGCTGCCAAAAGCGTCAATATTTTTATACAGGGCAGTCTATTATATTCAGTTCTTACAATACCATACGGAGCACGTGTATTACAATCTTGCCTGGAAAGTGGTTACAAGACCTACAAGGAGTCAAGAATGATGAACTATTATCACTATCAATACTGCAACATCAATCAGCAATGGACAACATCTCCACAATACTCTTCACAACATTCTTCAGTTTATCACTTTCATTAGGTAAAGTCATTGGTGCATAGTGTAATTGATTGATGCAAGATCGCTGAGTAGAAATTCGGCATCCATCACTTCTTAAATCACAGAATATTATAATTGCTCTGTTGAAATGTATCTCCCGGAGTTAGCAGTAACGATGTAAGATGATCGGAATAATTAAAACTCACCAACGTTTGCTGGCTGAAAGCTGAACTGTTCTACCTGAATTTTTGTAAGCGTAAGTTGAAACTGTTTTGATTTTCTACAAGCATCAGACTAGCTGATGGTTTATTGGGATAGGTTTCAATATTACACAAAAAGATGAAGGCAACCGATATTAATCATTGGGAATACAAGGGTTGGTTGGGATTTGCAGAGATTTTTCCAATCCATGCTATCGCTTTATCCTATGTCTGACTCGTGTTATTTCCCATAGTTCCACCAGAGAACTGTTTGCGCATCACTTTGCATGCTCTCTTGGCAGAAATGCAGCCATATTGAAGCCACCGGTTTATTTTAACTGATAGAATGCCCTAAGTCTTCTATTTTCTATTGAAGCAAAGCTCGCCGGAATGTAAAAAACGATTGTCTGCAGGTAAGTAAGTTAATTCAAAAGGCCGTATGCGTGTTTAATTCTGATTAACCTTAGTAAAGGTTTAGAAATTGAGAAGAGCGTTTGGGTTTGTTTCGGCGTTTTGGTCTTAAGAAACCAACCGTTGACAGCGATGAATATGAGGCAGGTTGTAAATGACGTCATGTACGAAGGAGAAATTATTTTGTATCATGGAGAAGTTCACCACGTTAAAAAAATGTATTATCTCGGTATCGAGTGAGGTGCCTACTGTAGCTGCGTCCTTGTTTTAAAGCTGAGAATCATGTCATAGATTTGTCATAGATTGAACACTTAAATGTTCTGATTTTCTGTGACTGTTGTTTAGCCACGACCATCAGAATGACGTCATGGTGGGTTTGCTTAGTGGTGGGAGATGGAATCTACTTCACACGTTAGTTGTAAATCCCACCCAAATCTCCTCTATGCCCATGCCTTAACGTAATCTGTTGATAAATTTATTATAAATTTTCAGTTGCTTCAGCTCTAGAGATGCAACGTACCCATTTCAAGGTACCTATAGCAGAATAAACACAAATATTGGCTCATGAACCTCACATAAATGCCTTAAAACAAGACAACACTAATGAAAATAGTCAAGTTTGCCTCCCGAATAGTTCAACTGATTACAACCGTAATGATAAACGGATGCTTGAGGCACAAGAATGGTATAATATCCTAATAACGCATGTAACCACACATTGCCAAATAAACATCTGTGTATCAGGCCAGCACCTTAGATGTGGAGTGTTCTTTTCCACACAGATTTCCTGTATATTAATTTCCAGTTATGCTGCAAACACCTATTCCAGAATATTAAAACATATTTCTTTATTAGCGTTGGACAAAATTATTGCTTTGCTGTTTTGATATGTAAAAGTAATAATAATATCTTTTTTTGTATGCAGACGGAACAGTTTGGTCCTCAAACAGTATACGTTTAAATCATGTAAAAAAGTTCATGAAAAGTTCATAAACGTTTTATATTTTCAAAGCGTATAATTTTAGTCTTAGTTGCAAAATAAAAAGCTGGAGTAGTGTCAATGTCCAGTGAGGCTCATCACTTTAAAATAATCTACTCACATTTCAATATTTCTTCTGGATTAATTTCAGGAGTTGCTTTGCCTGTTGCAGCCTTTCCAAAAAAACATTCCTTCGACCATGATTACAACTATAACTATTTTATATCCTCGGCTTCTACACGACCAGCTAAAGAAGACGTTTCAGAAGCTGACCCAGAACAGGACACAGAAGCATCAGAATCTGTTTCATTGGAGGAGCCTGATGGTATTCATTATAAAATACCAGTGGATGATGAGATTTCGATAAGTGGACAGGATAATAAGTTATACGAATTAAAAGAAAACAATTCAGCAGATGAGACAGTTGAAGTGCGGGTAGAAAATGGATCGTCAGATGAGGCAGGCGATCCATTACCAGATTTAAAAGAACACAAATCAGCGAAAGTGGCAGATGATACAGCATTTGATGTAGACGAAACCGAATCATCAGACGAAGTGAGTGAAGCATCATCAATCAAAGAAATCAAATCAGAAAACGTGGTAAATGATGACTCATCACAAATTGATGAAATGGAATCAGCAAAGAAAGTGTTGCATAATTTAGATAAAAATCAACGAACAGGTGAGAAAGAAGGTAATGATGCAGTTGGTGATGAAAGTGGCGCGGAACCGGATTCAGATGAAAAGTACGTGAAAATATTCCTTCCTGTTCAGACGACATCACAAGACAGAGCGCTCGCTCTGTGTGCATCGATCAACCGGGAAATAGAAAATGCGTCATCAACTGAACTACTAACTATAAGCACCGAAATGGAACAGCAACTCATAGAGAAATTTCTATTTGAAGACAACGCCATTGAAGACAACGTGTGGCTCGGTCTGACGAAAGAAGAAAGCGGATTTGCCTGGAAGAAAGGAATGGTAGTCAAGCCTGTAACATATGCGAACTGGGCAGAACAAAACGAAACTGACGGATTGGATTGTGTACAGATTTATTCAGGAAGAGTGGATTTTGGTCGGGGCCAATGGGTTAAAGTTAATTGCAGTGAAGAGAACTTAGTAGTTTGTGAAAGTTTGATGGACGATGAAACTGCTAACGACGTAGAAGAGAAAACTCGTTCCCCCATTACCAATCAAGACGTACTACAGGAAATTACAAAATTACAAAAAGAAATGGACGAGAAGTTTGCTCAAATGAATAAAGAAATAGAAGAGCTAAGAGTAGAAAAAGGTAAGGGTTAAGTAATTTGTAAAGAAAGTATTCTGTAAAACACCATGATGCAAATTCAAGTGCATGCAGTAAAATGTTGGTCATAGCTAGCAGCACATAAATGTATACATGCCCATTGGAGTTTAAATATTGTAGCTTATACTTCATATTCCATCCCTTGTCACTAGGTCGTCAAGGAGAGAAACCGTGAATTTCGTTTCCTGGTTTCAAGCCAGTCTTATTTTACCAAATTTGTTCTAAAAGGTGTACAAGGTGTCCACAAAATAACTCCCTGATTACAAAAATTCGTAACTTCTTTAAAAAAAAAAAGGCCAATTCACATGTGGTTTGCGCTGAAAGGTAGGACAACTGTCCAAGTTTTTTTGTAGTAGTGCCTTTTCCAAAAATCGGCAGTAACGGCGCTTCAGCATGACGTCATAAAGAAAATGGTGTCTCCCACTGAGGAAGCGCAAGGTGAGTGTTGCTTGCTGAAACCCAATAGGTGGTGTTTCTAAACTAGAGGGATGTGAGAAAAACTGTTTCTTAACTCGAGGCGACTGATCCAAACTCCTCCCATTTTACGTAAGCGTGACGTCAGGGAGCCGAGATGTTGCTAAGGCAAGTGAGGCAGGTTTTTTCTCGCTCACTTACTGATCCAACATGGCTGCCATCACCAGTAGTAGATGAGATGATCGTGTTTCTAAACAGGAAGTGAGATGTATAGAAAATGTCTAAATTTAAAAACAAAATCCAATTAAACAGAGATCATTAGGTATTTGTATTATGTTCTTATTGCTAATTTTTCTAATGTTGAGCACGAGAAGTGAGGCAGTTGTGTTTCTAAACTGATCGGTTTTGATGCCGTTGTGGGGCGTGGCTTAGAGGAATCCATCTCACTCTTCCCACTAGTTTAGAAACAATACGCTCATCACAGTACAAAGACGTTTCCGAACGACGTATGGAAGATAACCCCCAAGTGTTACGTCTATATAAAGCTACGGCTAACCTGGGATTTACTGAGCTGTTGTTAGAAGCCCGAAGGAAGACCGGAGTCGGGGGGATAAACAGGGTTTACATACTACGTATAAGATGAGCTGGCCATAAGGGAAGAGTTAACGTAAACAGAGGGACAGATACAGAGGAAGTGATATACTGTAGGTTTTTTTTTGCTGTATAGCGGTAAAAAAGATTTTTTCACCAAAGGAACTTTTAAAACAGTATTTACACACCCTATCTCCTCTATACCATATACAAACAGGATCCCACTGCAGCGGGAGCGGGGGAGTAGGTTACTGGTGGGGCAAGAGAATTTCGAGGGGGTTGGAGTAAGGGAATTGGTTTGGACCTGCACCCCGGCTTTTCAATAGTTTTCGAAATAATTAAGTCATTCTATCGTTTCGGGACTGAAGGTTTGTTCATTAAAAACAAGTATTAACTCATTACAGACTGAAAGATTTACCCATAAATTGGCCGTTTTTATTTCGCTAATCAGCAATGACTATCTTCTCAGGCCTCTAACAATGCTATATTCTGCGAATTCACTAAATCGTTCTCCCCTTAATGGCAGCTTTCAATTTTAAACACGCAGTTCATCTGTATTTCACCTGTTCATCTGTATGAAGTAAAAAGCTACTTTAGAAATCAAAAGCCTTTCGGTGCAAGAGTTCTGGGGGTTAGGGGTTGGTGGGAATTTTCTTAGCCATTTTCAGGAACAAAATGTTTTCGCTTTTTACATTTTTTGTCTTCGTTGTCAAGAATACAGAACCCGTGTTCAGTGACATCTCCGTTAGGAACATTCAGAATTAGAGAATGGTCATCATTATCGATGGAGGGAATGGATACTGGGGGAGGGAGACTGGGGGGTCATGGATTTTTCGAGTCCTCACGCGGGGTGTCCTATATTTTATTAGGCAACGACAGGTGGGTGGTCAGCAAAAAAAACCACTGAGCAAACTGGGGGAAAATATTTTTGGATCTCAAATGACACTTTAAGCAATCAAAATTTCTAATAACGACTCAGCTTCCAGACTCCGCACGATGTGAGAGTTTGCAGTGCTTTGTAGTTGTCAGTATTAATACTAGATTGCGTATTTTTTTTCCAATCAGCTTTATAGAAAGGTTCCTTGGTTTCTTCGTCTTTCAAGTACTGACTTTGTTAGGGTTGGCGGCATACAAGCAAACAGTGCCTTCGTCATATTTGCTGTATAAATCTCGATCAACAACACATTTTGTAATGTTTTCTACACCATATTTAAATCAACCCTTAACCTTTCTTCAAAAACGAAACACGTTTTCCTTACTGCTAACTTGTCAGTGTGGGCTGCAACTTATTTATCTTGACTACAGGAAGTTCCAATAGGCATAAGATAAGGTTACTTTTTGGGTGGGGGGAAATTTTATTATTTTTGGACCTTCATTGGTGAGGGTCAAGATTTTTTTGAGGGTGTTGAAGGGGTGTCACCGAAAATTTGGGAGTCACATTTACTTTTCCTCTATTTCTCCTCGCTCGGGCAAAATAAACGGTCCTTTATTTTAAACTTAATTCATTAAAAAGTGAAAAAAGCTTAAATCCCAGCTAGAAAAGACACATTTAAGATGCCAGACCAGGTTCTAGGACTAATTAGTCATAAATACTCAATTTTTTTTTATTAAAATCAGCTGTGAAATGGGATACTTTTTTCAAAAATATTCCTAATTTAGGAACATTTTTGAAAAGAATTTCCATTTTACAGTGAAAGCTAAAGGATAAATAAAAGGTTTGGTTTAGACAAATCCTTAATAAAATTGGACAAAAATAATCTCATAAAAAGCAACCATTATTTAATGGTTTTCTTTTTTTTTCTGTATTTTACGTTGTTAAGAACGTTTATTCTTTCCATGTGACATGCATTTCATATACACAAAAAACTATATTATATGCATAAAAAATGTAGGTAATGTGACATAACTGTAAAAATAAAGTGTTATTATTGTTTTAATAGCAAATGACACAGAAAAAGAAGAAGCTTCGGAAAAGGAAGCTAAAGAAAAAGCAGAAGCTTTGGAAAAGAAAAAAGAAGCTTTGGAAGAGAAAAAAGAAGAAGCAAAGGAAAAAGAAGCAGAAGAAAAAGAAATAGAAGAAGCTAACCAAACCACCACTGCAAAAAAACCATGGTGGCACTTTTGGAGCAAACGTGATATAACAGAAACTACAGAAAAGAAAGAAGAGGAGGAAAAACCATGGTGGGAAACTTGGTGAGGCACAGTGAAGGAAATCAAAACGGACAAGACATTTTAGTTGTAACCATATGGATACAAAAGCTGTTGCTGCTCATTCAATCAAGCATTTGTACGTTATAAGCAAATCCACATGCAGATCTCTCATTCCAGGTGTCAGGTAACGGTATGGGTGCTTATGGGAGGAAGTCGACAATGTAAGTCGACAAAAAAACGACCACAATTTCAGTCACATGTAGAAATTCTAGAATCTAGAAATCTAGTATTTCTCATGCAAATTTCCTCCTGCTTTACCATTGAATTGCTGTAGTGTATTAGGCCTGGTGGCGTAACTATACTACAGCGGAGAAGTGACAACCTTTAGTCACGGTAGCTGGTTTATGTACAACATAGTCAAATGTGATCAACCACATGTGACTTAACTTAGTCTATTTACTAGAAGGGATGTTCAGCTTAGACGCATCTACGAGCATTCTTAGATGACGTCATATAGTGAGTTATTACATGACGTGGTGCGGCATTCTGGTATCGCTTACTATCTGGCATATATGTCGCTAAAATGGAGCTAAGCTTGATGGTCACCTATCTGCAACTTCTGTGTGAAATGGCTTCTGTTTACCTTAAGTCAGATATCTACACAAACAGCTTCATGATGGAGACTAGCATCGTTCACGGTTTGCTATTGTTAGGAGTTATATATTGTTGAAAATTGAATTCAACAACTTTGGTTGCCACTTCAAAAATATCGCACTTCCCCCTCCCACACACTCATGTACAGAATGGAAGGATTAAGAATTTGATGACAACTCGCTCCTTAAACCTTTGTTTTATTCAGACGCTGTTCATTTAAAAATAAGGTTTATCTTGAGCAAATGAATCATCAATCATTCGCTATGTTGTTGGAGCAATGTCTCCATATCCACGACCAACTGTACCATAGAAAGGCCCGTGGTAGCTTTAAGAGGCCTGACATAAACTAAAGGTGGGGTTAATTACTAAATCGTGTGTATCTCGATAATACACGAATCTACCAGGAGGTGCTGCGACTGGAGCCAAGGGTTGCGTAGGGAATACAGTATCTAGCTTGCCCCTCCCCGCCCCCCAAATACTGTGGTCTACACCAGTGGAAGAGCTGCGACTGTTGCAAAGGGAATACAGTATATAGATTCTTTCCCCACATACTATGTAGTACACCAGTGGAAGACCTGCGACTGGTGCGAAGGGCATACAGTATTTAGATTCTTTCCCCACATACTATGTAGTACACCAGTGGAAGAGCTGC
>JAHWFP010010072.1:0-10389 GCA_023313725.1 Lithobius niger | reverse complement strand
CTGAAACTTGGAGGGTTCTTTCACCCTTATAGATTTTGTTTTAGATGTAGATTCGGCTAATGAGGACTACAAAATAAATCAAACAAACATTGTCCTAAGACAGATGTGTGTATCATTAAGTTGTAGGCAGCAAAGATGGAAGCCCTCTGACAGGGCAACAAACTCGCAAGGCATACAACACCACCAGTATTAATTGTCAACACCGTATTTTAGTCTCTTGGTCACAAAATACACAAAATCTAAAATTTCCTAGTGGGAAACCTACACCAACCAAGCCTGGATGCGGCCAAGGTTGGTTGGTGTGGGTTTCCTACTTGGAAATTTTAGATTTCGTGTATTTTGTGGCCAATACACTAAAATACGGTGTCAACAATTAATACTGGTGGTGTTGTACGCCTTGCGAGTGTTTTACCCTGTCAGAGGGCTCCCATCTTTGCTGCCTACCAACCCCTCGTAATACTTGTTTGGTTTCATTAAATTTTAACTTTGCCGCAATTAACTTTAACGCAATGTGATGCTAGGCTTTGGCGTAATGGTTCATGATGGCATACATACTTCTTACACGCAGTGATATTTTACTGAATGAACTGATTGCTTTAGACACTGAGCAGGAAAACCACAACCTGTCAATGGGATGTTTTGTGGACATCTGCAACCTACCTTGACCTCTGTTACAGCATTTCTCGCACTAAGGGAAAACTTGCAATGCGTTTTGATAAATGCTCTTAGTTTCGTCAGGAAGATAGTTGAATTTCGCCATCTGTTAGCCTCCAGTACGTACGACCTCATTTTTATTGTTGAAACCTGGTTAACAGACAAAATCACTGAATTCATGGTGGTTGACAGATATCCCTTACAGTATTTTTAGGAGGGATCGGGGATCTCGTTCAGGAGAAATCTGTGTTGTCTATCATTGGGTATCATTTGGGGTTTAACCTTGCACTGCGCTGGATCTGGCATGAATCTTGGGCGTTGTATGTGGAACTTATTTCCTCAAAAATAAATTTCATCTTGATGCTTATGTTCCTATTGGATATAATAAGTGCCAAATTGATCACATGGGAGCTTTTTTAGATCTAGCTTGTAGACATGATTATTCAAACGACGCTCTTGGTGATTTTATTCTTTCTACTCTTGATTGGAGTTCAGTTACTGCCGTGAATGTCACCCACTGCCATTTCTGGGATCATAGTACAATGCACGGTTTCTCACGGCTGGTGATGGAGCCCACTCGGGAAAAACATGTAATTGATTTGATTTTGACAGATGATGACCGTTTGGTGTACGGTGTTAAAGTTGGCATCCAGCTTGGATTAAGTGATCATAATATGATAGCTTTTAAAATTAATTCTTCCTTTCATCCTTTAGGGCCCTTTTCTTATAGATAAACGTGTTATCAACTTTGATAAGTTGAGATCAAGACTAGCTGTGATTGGTTGGACAAAACACCTTCCAACGAATGGTAATGTTAATGACAATTTCATTGTCACTATCAGGCAGGAAGTATGTACAGTTTTGTAGCTCACAAAAGCAAGATGGCAAAAAAAATAACACTTTATATAATTCTTTGCCAAAAGGACAAGTTAAAGCTTGATCACAGGAAGTTAAATTGTGACACAACTACAAAGGAGACAGAACAAATGAGAACCTGAAGCGCTAATAAACAAAACCAGCGATTGTTAGTCAGTGTGTGCAAAAATGGGATTGAAGCATCTTAAACAGACGGTGTAACCTTACGTACGTTCACAGTCCTATAAAAGTTGTGATATCCACCCAAAACGAAAACGGGTAGAAAAACCAGCCAAGTTTTCAAAAACGGTCGGCCTTTGAAGGTCGTGATATCATTCCACCAGGGAAAGGCCGCCAAGGTTGATCCTATTAGCCAAGTTAATCGCACCGAATAATACTTTGGACGTTAAATGAAAACTTGAAGATAGCTACCGCTAGTAGCAATATTCTAGTTTTCATTTAACTTTCGAACTATTAGTATGTCCGATTAACTTGGTTAATAGGATTAACCTTGGCGGCCTTTCCCTGGTGGAATGATATCACTCCCTTCAAAGGCCGACCTTTTTTAGAAACTTGGCGGGTTTTTCTACCAGATTTGGTTTTGGGTGGATACACCATAATCAATTTTTAGTATCACCATACCATTATCGTTTTCATTTTTGTAAAACTCAGCAATAAATCGGATACAGCATTATCGATACAGCATTGTTGTAAGACAGCATTGTTGCACGTGTCACAACAAATCACTAGGGCCTTAGGGCTACGGGCAGATAACCAGGAGTGGTTAACGCTCGTTAATCCCTTTGAACAAATTACTTATGTAGGATAACAATCCTATATGTTATCCTGTTAGCGTTCGTATTGCAGAATAAATAACTTATTGCTACACTTATAACAATGAAATATAACGCCATTGTTCTAATAACATTATAGCGGCAAAAGATTGTTGATCGCCAGAGAGAAAAAAAACTGGTGCCCAGCGGATGAGGTGCTGTTGTGCTGCTGTGGTGTAGCGGAGTTGTGTGACGAATTGTGCGACGATGTGTGCTACAGTGCGTCGGCTGGAACAGATTGGGTTGAGTGTGTCTGTGCGTCAGATTATGATGGAGTGTGATAGGGTTCTGGTGTTCTGGCGTAAAGTGAAATATGGTCTAAGGTGTAATAGTTTGAGGCGTTGGGGCGTAAGCCTACGGGCCATGGCTCCGAATAAATATGTTCGAAAAAAACTTTAGACGTTAACCAAGAAAAATGACATGAAACAACTCGAGTTCATCCACAAACGGGAAAAAAAGTATTTAAAGTATGGTGATAAATAGTTATTGGCATACTTTAGCAACAATGGTCCCTCTATACGTGAATTATTGTGATAGTTTTGCTTCCTCGGCTCTTAAGGTCTCAGCTTACGCCTCGGCTAAGCCTCAGAAGAACAAAACTATCACAATAAATCACGTATAGAGGGACCATGGTTGCAAAAGTGTGCCAATAAACACTGCATATTCAACCAAAATGTACCTACAATAAACCGCAAGGAGTAACATTACAGTGACCACAGGTCTTTACTAAGTGCAACAAGACTGTTAAAGACAACAATTGGCAAAAGTCTATTGTTTCATGTTTCTGAGTAATTGTGGGATTTAGTTTTGGATTTAAGTGGTTTTGATCAAAACACAATGGTTTTGTTACAAACACCATGTTAAAAATCTTTTATTTTTTCCACACCAGGCTATTGTAACACTACATTATTATTGTGGTTTTGATCAAAACAAATGGATTGAGGGAGGGAGGGGGGCGCGATTGCCATCACCGGAATAGGGATTTATGTGGTTCTGTTTGAGACGACGCATTGGATTTGCGTGATTTTGCTGTATTTTAGGATACTCTCAGTTGAGGGGATTTGAGTGGATCTGAACGAAAAATAGTTCCAATTGTGGACACACACCAAAACTATCTTACTACGGTGCCACCCTCTTATTTTTGGAAAAGTGGATTTGTTTGGTTTTGCTTGTTTCCTCTTCCTTTTAGCTTACAATGAGTGTGGACAGAAATATGCAACCAGTTTCAAGAAGTGTATTGTTCCCGTAATAAAAGATCCTTAATGAGGGAAACATCACTTCCCTTTTTCACTTTTTTCGTGAAAAGACCACTTTATGTAGATCTACATCCCTTGTAAAGGTGGATGATACATTCTTAACCAATGCTGTATCTAAGGCCAAGCAACCTGCAAGCATCTTTTGTCAGGGGGTGTCCATCCCCCCTCCCCTAAAAGACTATGAGGGGGTTCCCCCAATTTTTTTCAACTACCTCCCCCTCCAACTTTAGAGAAAGCTGTATATTTCATTCATAGCTTGATTATTTGGGCACCAACTAATCATGTTATTGAATATACCATTTTTTTTTTAATTTGAAAGGGGTGGGGGGTTAAACAAATTGAACGAGTATAAAAATATGAATACAAGACAAGACATACTGTTGACCAGCAAGCAATTATAATTAAATTGTTTCATGTCGGAAGTTTATTTTTTAATTGTTAAACTTTATTCTAAAGCTGTAGCCTAGAAAACTTTTATATTTCAGTCAAAATTGGAATTTGAAAATTATTGAAGTCGACTGGCATTTTCGCATTGTGGGCATGCTGCGGATGAGCTTGTGTATCGTTTGTTTTGTTATGAACTTATGATGATATTGATAATACCAATTTCTCGTTTTTACAACATGCTGGCTGGGGGAACTTCGCTTCTTACCTCCCCCCCAACTAATAGTAGGCCAACCAGTCAAAAAACCTTTTTTTAGTGTAGAAGGAAACTTCGTCCCATTCCCCTCCCTCCAAAAAAGCCATAAAACAATAAGCCAGTCAGCCATACTTTTTTTGTAGGAGGGGGGGGGGGGGGGGAATTCGCCCCCCCCCAAAAAACGGCAAAAATGTTCCTCATGTTTTCCCCTGTGGGCACCACTGCGTTTTCATTATCTATGAGTACAGGATCAGTACCATCAGGTTGGAGCACTGCAAATGTGAAACCTGTATTTAAAGGTGGTGATGCAGCTGATCTTAAGAACTACCGACCAATTTCACTTACGGTGGTGCCTTGTAAAGTTATGGAGACTTATACGGAAAAAAATGATGCAGTACATAATTGCCTGGTCGTTCGTCTGTCCACCAACTACTACTTGCTTTGTAAAAATGGACTGAAGCCTTGGAGCAGGGCAATTCCTCCGATGTCATTTTGTTTACTTTTCAAAAAAAGTTTTTTAATCTGTGGTTGACAGCAAACTCATTTAAAAATTGTCATGTTATGGATTTAACGGCCAACTTTTGTCTTGGATTGAGGCTTTTGTCTCTCATCGCATGCAGAGTGTTGTTATTGGAAGGACAATTAAATTCAACTCCACCAAACATCATTAGTAGGGTACCACAGGGATCTGTGCTAGGTCCCCTTTTGTTTGTTCTATTTTTAAACGATCTGGTATGCTATTCACATCGTGCTGACCAAGAAAAATTTGCCGATGATTTAAAACTACACTCGGCTGTAATTAACATTCGTGACAACCATGCATTAAAAGATGAGATCGGTTACGTTTCTAACTGGGCATTGAGTTGAAAATTGCCACTCTCTTATAATAAATGTAAGTTTTCATATTGGAAGCCAAAATCCATATTTTGCGAACCACATTAAAAATGTTCCTCTACCAAATGTAAATTCCGTAAGAGACCTTGGGGGTATGCTTTGCTGTGGACCTGAAATCAACTACTCACTGTGGACGTGTTGTGGCTACTGTAAATCGACGGGCAGCAATTGTACGACGTTGTTTTACTTCTGGTGATGTTCCAACAAAGACATGGGTATTTAAGATCTATGTGAGATCACTACTGAAATATGAAAGCCCTGTTTGGTCTCCATACCTCCTAAAAGAACTATACCTTCTTGGGTTTGCACAGCGACAATTCACCAAAATGTTGCATGGCATGCAAAACCTGTAGTATTGCTGGCGCCTAAAAATGACGGCACTTGATTCCCTAGAACTCAGAAAGCTAAATGCTGATCATATTTTGGTTTTTAAGATCATTCATGGCTTTCTCACTGTGAATCTCCCTTTTTTGGATTTTAGCCCAGCTCAACGGACTCATGGTCATTGTTTTAAATTAAACATTCCGGATACCAAACTATATTACGTAGCGGCAGCTGTTATAACGGGTGGTGCTTTAGCAGCGTAGTACTCCTGGTGTGTCAGGTGCGGTGTTGCTTAAGTTACTTTTCACACTATCATTGACTTTTAGACTCAAGCATAGCATTTAAGAGATTTAACACATGAAGAGATCGAGCGTCAAAGCCTGGGCTTTAGTAATTAAGTCCGGATAGATAACTGCCACCACGGTGGGTGTTAACGTTACGAACAATCCTGATTAACTAATTAGCAAATATCATAATTAACGAACCTCACTCTACCCCAGTAAACAAAGTAATCTCTAAGGAGTTGAATAAACTTTACTCTTGGTTTAACAATAATTAATTCAGTGTCAAATTTACAAACAGTGAAGATACAAGTTTCGTCTCAACTATCCAGTTCAAGTATTCTTTCACGAGTTACATTAATCAAAAAAAATTTTGGACAGGAAGTAAAGTGGTATTCACAAGAACTGTGTTTAGAAACCAGTATCGCACTGAAGTGAGTTAACAGTCAAACTTTACATTAAAAAGACCATGATTTCTAAGTAATCGAAATATCAAATAAACATTACGGTAGGTGATTAGAACCCTTGCCTAACCATTAAAAGAAAACCATTGCTACAGTTAATTTCTACAAAATGATTAACTGAATCAAATTATTTCAAACTAGTTTAGTCTAAAATATCAAAAAGCTGAGTTTTTGGAAAGGGACTCGTGTTTACCCTTAAGATTATGATGAGACTAAGAACCTAAAGTACCGTACCGAAATTTATGTCCCCATAATATTACAAATAACCAATCAATTTACATTAAACTAAAAATTTAGAATTGTAGCCTGAAGATTTATGTTTGCAAGCAAAACAACATTATGAGCCAGAAAAAAATTGTTTCATGCAAGGATGCTTAAGCGTACCAATTTCTAAAACAGTGCATGAGTCACAGGATGTGATGAAAATCAGCGTTTGTTATTCAGGTTGCGCAAAAAGTGGATTGGATAAACTTAATTCGGTGAAACATGGACATACATATGAGCAACCGAACCGTACTAGTGTTGCAAACGGTACACCAGCCGTGCTTCGCACGTGCTTCCTCTAGTCTATATAATAAAATCATTGAACTCAAGACTACTAACAAAGGCTTTTAAGTTAAGTAAGGTAAGGTAAGGTTTGACCTCAGTCTCTCAAGAAAAAGCCGTAATTTCGATGTTTAATTTCTCTGCCATCTTTCAACATTTTCAACTGAAATTTGGTATACAAGCTTTGTGGAACTTGGCCAACACGTGTGCAAACTTTTATTTATTTCCGATTTATCACATTGAAGATTTGGACTTAAGCTGGAATCGTTAGTTCCATTTTTGTCTTACACGGTGGTGGTGGTGATGGACTTCTTACAACACGTTTATACAATGATGTCTACACACTAAACCATTTGTCATAGAAAGTTGGTTATTAACTCAGTTGAAAGATCTACTTCCGGAGATGTGCCCTTTACAGAAATAGAAACTTCAATTGGTCATCTTGTTCCGGAGTTACGGGGAGAGAAATACTTTATTGGGGCCTTAGCCCGAAGCTGTGCGCCCACTCTAAAATTATAGACGGGGCCCTGAACGATCTGTTTTATTGTTTTACATTGTTTGAACTAGGTTAGGTTACTTTTATTTGAGTACTACAGGCCTTAAATGCCATACACTCACCCTAAACTAATCCTACAGTAACCTTACCTTGAACTTTGTATTTATTCAACAATGCCAATCAGGAAACGCCAGCAAGGCGTAGACTGAAGAGACAAATGCTAACAATGCTGATGAGCTAACAATTCCCCCTCACTTTCAGGAAGAGTGAAGAGGAAGTGTTATCCTTATCATACACGGCGATAGCCGTGTCACACAATAGCCGTGTGATAGCCGGCGATAGCCGTGTGCTGGAGAGAGGACTCAATCACATATATACACGGCGATAGCCGTGTATATATGTGATTGAGTCCTCTCTCCAGCAAAACTAAAACTATTAATTTCTCCGTTTCTAATCAATATATTTCGACCAAACATGGCCAAATAGTAGATAGCAACTTTTCCCAAGTTTATACCAACTTTTATGCAATTCCGTTGAAGAGTAAACGTACGGAGCCACACGAAAATTAAAAAAACTGTTCACTTCTTGTTGGTGTTGTTCTTGTTCTTGTGTGACACGGTTTCAGAAAAAACTACTGCACTTACCTAAAATCTGAAACATGATCTAAGCCAGAAATTTCCCTTGGCTTCATCCTCACAGAAACCACTTTTTCGATTGGTCCAGCTGTTCCGGAGTTACAGGTGCCTGACCGATCATTTTGATTGTTATACATTGTTTTAACCATTGTGATTAGGGAACAATGCCACTCTGCAAACGCCATATCCATACTTCGTGCACATGGTATGACTTTGCTAAAAAGTCGATTGTTGAAGGGCTTCGGGCAGATAACCAGGAGTGGTTAACGCTCGTTAAACCCTTTGAAACCCTTTAAAAGAATCCGTGTTTCAGCTAAACGATATTTAAACCAAACTAAGCTACGTTGTTAATTTCGAGCGGCCTCGAAATTTGCAGCTAGAAACGATAGAATGTCGTATTTATTTCGCAGATGCAGGCTTTCAGAGCTGAGTTGAATTGTTTAAAAGTGGCCAGCAGTAATCGACTGCATGCATAAAGCTTTGTAGCGCGACGCCATAGCTGTAAAAAAGGTACACGGATTACAAACAAAACGTCAAGTGTGCCGTAAAAAAGGGGGATGTATGATTGAATTTTATTCGTCCCCCTCCACAATTTTTCTTGTGTGTGCTACTGGACAGAGTAACGGAGGCGCTTTCTCATTACCGAACACGTTTTGGACTGGCACGGTTTCTATTACTCATATTATAAACAAGTTTTACCACTAATAACCAGTGACTCTAAATTTGAAAGATATATGAATGTGTAAAGGATTTTGAAGCGGGAGCCTTCCTCTGTCCCCCCTCCCTCTGCTTCGGAGTAGAAGTACCCTAAAAAATGCACTCTTCCACTGTGTCATGTAAATGCGACGAATAAGAATTTTCTTGCAATTAACCTATAGCATAATTAGAAGGAAAAAACACTAAAAGTTACAGGATTTTTTTTTTATAAAACATATGAATTTTTTTTAATGTCATTCATTGTTTTGCCGAAAAGGGGACCTGCTGTAACTTAGTATTTGAAGTAGCACACACCTTACAAAATCAGCTAGAGTAGAATTCGACCATAGATAATAAACGGCTTCTCAATAAAAATGCTGCAGCATACAATTCACACTTCAAGGGTTTTACACCATTATCCATTCGACTTCATTGGTACACACTTTTACAACGAAATTATAGCTTTTTTAATTTTCACTTAAGTGTCTCATTAAAATAACGTTGACTATGCATTGTAATATTTCTTGCTTCAAAAACGAATACTAATAAAAATAATTAAAATATCTGGCATCTAAAAGTTGTCTATTTCTTTTACTTATGTATGAAATGCGGCACCACTAAGGTTGCATTTCCAGGTTTTCACACCGTTTTGTATTTGAGTATACATCGTATGATATTCACGTTAAATAAGAAAATTGCGCACTACAAACTTGATTAAGGAATGATCGGTATAAAAAAATCCATTTACGCTATAACAAGCTTCTTTCACCAGAAGTTACAGTACCGCGTACTATGTATTTAATAGGCTTATCGTCATAAAAACATTAAGGCACTTCTTGCTCCCATGTTTGCACGAAACGCAACTAAACATGAGCTTTAGTGTAAAGGCTTTACTACAATTTCCACATTTAAACAGTTTTTCACTGCTGTGTCGCAGAATGTAGAAAATGCAGCAGAAAATCTCACAAATCATAATAAGACGTGTCACACTTTAGATATAATCAACTTCCTGTCTTTCGACTTAAAATGTGCAACCGATAATCGTAGATGTGCCTTACCACAAATTTTACTGTTTAGGGCTTATCTCCAGTATGAACACGGACCACCAACAAAATAATTGCACTAAGTGAGCAAACATTTTTTGCCATATTATCAAACTACTTTCTTGTTGTTTATAAAGTTGAATTTCCTCGTCTGTCGCTTTATGGCAGTTGACTTGGAAGATTTCACTTTTTTAGTTGAAGCACGAGTGGCACATTACATAACACATATCAAGGCGTTCTTTGTAACCAAACTGCTTCGTGATTGGTTAAAAATAATATTGAAAAGAGTTGAGAATATAGCTTAATCAATTTTATTCGTCTGAGAATTCCAAAGGATACTTTAAATAAGAATTTATGAATAACATTGAGAGCCCACAAACAAGCTGTAAATGATACTGAAGTTTTAAAAAGCACAAATTACTAGCGCCATCTAGTTTTTTTTTTAATTGAAAGTTTTAGTTGTTTTGTTCTAAAGGTGGTCGAGGCGAGTCTTTGTCCTCGGTGAAACTCTAGGACACCACCCTAATACAAGTCTGTTACTCATCGTTCTTACGGAACTTTTCATGGACTCATGGTTTGGTTTAAATGTATATCATTTAGCTGAAACACGGATTCTTTCATTTCGCCCTTCAACAATAGAAATGATCGTTCAGGGACCTGTAACTCCGGAATGGATCGACGAATCGAAAAAGTGGTCTCTGTGAGGATGAAGCCCAGGGAAATTTCTGGCTTAGATCATGTTTCAGATTTTAGGTAAGTGCAGTAGTTTTTT